>PVIA01003154.1:0-179386 GCA_004024845.1 Tonatia bakeri | reverse complement strand
AAAAAAAAAAAAAGAAAATGTGCAAAATGCCGCAATATCCATTCCCTGTCCTTGCTCTCAGCCATTGGAAATACTGGTTTTCTCCCTTTCACCCTTCATGTGTAGCAGTGGCAATATTTTTTTTATATCATTGATTAAACAGTTACTTACAGAATAATTGATTTCAAGCTACTATGCTGAAGATAAAGTGCCATAGCAGAAAGTGTCCCTGTCCTCCTAAAATTTAGTATATAGTGAGCAAGGGATAGAGACAGTAACCAAATGATCAGACAAATACATGCATAAATACCCAACTGTGATTTATTTTAAAAGCCAAGAAAGCATTTTTCCTACGTAATCTGGGCCCTAAGGAATGAGTTCTTGGGTATAGTATGAAGGATGAAGTAGGTTGAGTTAACTATGTGAAAAGGGGTGGTAAATATTTTAGACTGGGAACAACTTATGCAAACGTCCTGTGGCAGGCAGGGGGACATGGAGTGTGGTGCATTTGGTAATTTGAAAGAAGACTGTATGATTGGAGTACAGAGGTTTTCAAAAGAGTGGTAGAAGAGATTGCTGGAGAGCTATGCAGGGACCAGACCATGCTGGGCTTTGGGAACATGTTAATGACTTTATACTTTAACCTAAAAGAAGCATAAGAAACTAATAAGAAACATAAGACACCTTTATGGCTCTCATTCCCAAGGCTAACACAATCAAATTGCATAATACAACGTTATTGTTTCAGTCAGCTCGGCGGCCATAATAAAATACCACAGACTAGGTGGCAGAACAACATATTTGTTTCTCGAAGTCCTAGAAGCTGGAAATCCAAGATTAGGGTGCTGGAGTGATCGGGTTCTGGTGTGAACCCTCTTCCAGGCTTGTAGACAGCTGCCTTCTCACACTGTCCTCATGTGGTGGGGAGTGCTCGAGTGCCTCTTTCTTAAAAGGACACTAGTCCCATCATGGGGGCCCTACTCTCATGACCTCATCTAACCCTAATCACCTCCAAAGGCCCATCTCCAAATACCATCCCATGGGGAGCTAGGGCTTTAACATATTAATGGGGTGGGGTTTACAAACATTCAGTCCATACCAGCAAGATATTATTGATAGTAATATCATTGAACATCTGTTGATGTGCCAGGCAATATCCTCCATACATCAGCATGAGGAAGGTTGCTAGGATCAGCACATTTTTGCAGATAAGTCAACTGATGTTCATAGATCTGGGCCAGGGCTGGCATGAAGCAAGCTGGGAAGGAGGTCCTTCCCTGCAGGATCACGCCACAACTCCAAGAGTGAACACCTTACATTTTGCACAGGAGGTACCTCAGTCGTCTCGCCCGCCCTCAAATCTGGGTGAAGGAACCTGTCTTGGTTTACTTCACAATTCGTACAGGATCAAAGCAGGTTCTGAACCGAGAGCTGCAGAGCTCTTTAAATTCTTTTCTATCTCGAAAATTGTCTAAATTTCCAGATGAACACTCCAGTACCCTCCTCATTTTGGGGCTGCCATAAAAATGAAATGATCTGTGATGAAAGATTAACTTAGGCTCCACAAATGTACATAGCTGGACTCAGCTGCAATGAATTCAGAGAATGAAAACTGATCAAATATAGGGTTCATTCCATGGAACAGACTATCTCAGCATTATTCCGAAGATGAGAAAGAATGAGTCAAATATTTAAAAAGTAAACAGGTTTTTCCCATTACTGTTAATGAAAATTAAATTTCCTAGCTGCAATTAGATAAATGGATGTCAATCAGATATGAAACTACTAAAGAAATTAGCCATGGGATAGTCCTTAATCTGTTTGGGCTTTTTTTTTTTTTTTTGGTGGGATGGTAGAAATGTAATCTGTTACCAGCATAGGTATGATTAAATTATTAATAATATTGTGCAAGGCCACCTCAAAACCAGAGCTTGGGGACCTTTTAAATCTATTCTAATTGAAATAGAGAATCAGCAGACTGGAAAAGACCCTGACTCTTCTCAAGATATGTCACAGCGTGTGACACAGAGGACACATGGGGTTTGCAACACAGTGGCAGCTGCAAGCTGACCTTTTGGCAAATTTAATCTGCAAATGGGCTCCTGTTTAAGATAGTTAATGCCTTCCATAATTAAGGAGGCTTGCTTTTAGATTTTGGGAAGCCTAGTTAAAAATATATCATGCCAGGGTATTGTGCAGACTGTCTAACTAACAGGAAGATTAAGGATGTAAATAAATCAGATTTTTAAATGAAAGACTTTACTGGCCTCTTAAGAGGATAGTAATACATGCATAATTGTGAGAAAAAATGCTCCCAGATCATCAAGATCTGAGAAGGGTCACATTGTCATTCCTTGAAATGTTCTGAGGTTAGAATAAAAATCCAGGAACACCCCAGAAGCTAATGAATTCAAGAACTGCTCAACTTAATACTAAGTTACTCATTTCCTCTGTTTTTCATGGGGGTAGGACATCATATCACACCCTAGGAGAATGAATGAGTTCCTCATGGGACTCCCAAGTGAGTCACTTAATCTCAGTGTAAATTTTGATTGTGGGAATAGTTGGTGGTTAGAAACAGCTGAGGTCATTGACCCTGCTTCTTTGTGTGACCTCCCACTGCCCTCTCTTACCCCCAAGGGAACCCTTCTCCCGAGCTACTACTTTTCAGGAACAATCTGCTTTATCTTTGGTGACCATCTCTGGGAGCTGAACCAAAGGATCTTAAAGTAAACCTCAGGGGTTAAGAGCCTGAGTTTTACATTGTGGGGAACCTGTAATTGAATCCCAGGTCTGGCACTTCCTAGTATGTGCCCCTGGGTAAATTCCTCCACACCTGAGGTTACCAGTTTCTTCAGCTACAACAAGGGAACAATGAAAGGACTCTTACGGGCAGAGATCTCTACACTCTCAAAGTTCAGAGTCCTGATTGCCTCAGTGATTGTTTCTTGGAGACTCTATGCCAAAAAAAGTAGCCAACAGTTCCTTTCTTATGTAGTCGGGTCCAAACAACTTCATATATATTTACATCCAAATGATATAATAGAATGTTGAGTACATAGATATTGAGAGGAAAAGTACTTTCATGTTTAAGTAACCACAAGGACTTGCGAGTGGGAAGTGTGTGCCTACTGAGCAGTGCACCATTTCTCGAACCCCAGAACCTGATGTGCTCTTCCACGTTGATTTCCCCACCGTACTTGGTTTTCATCACCGCAACCGCTGAAAACCAGGCTTTGAGGAGATATGGCACATAGCACAGTCTACTGTTGAAACTGGGATCTACCACAAGCTCAGAGTTTGCATGGTTTCTGACAGGTGTGTTTCACTCAAAAATTTAAAGTCCACCACAGCACCCCTGTGAGTTTGCTGCTGTGCCCTGAGGTACCTCATGTCTCCTTGGGTACCATGGTTTTAGAGATCATATTGTTTGATTTTAGAGGACAAAATGTGGGAGTGTATATCAATAACTTAACTTTGGGCAAGTTCATAAAATCCTACCCACTACTGTTGTTCTCCTCTCCAGATTTTCTTTGTCATCATATAGGAAGTTAAATGCTGCCAACACCTGATTGTTCAGTTTGAATGCTGAACACGTTGGCCCTAGCTGGTGTGGCTTGGTGGATTGAGCATTGACCTGCAAACCAAAAGGTCACTGGTTTGATTCCCAGTCAGGGCACGTGCCTGGGTTGGGACCCAGGTTTCCCAGCTAGGGGTGTGTGAGAGGCAAAGAGTCAATGAATGCTTAACACACTGGCTGTGGGGGTGAAACATGCATGTCCTTGAGAACCTCACAATGAGGTTGGGGAGCCAGGGTAAACACAGATGAAGCAACAGGAAACAACTCACAATTGCTGATATATAAAGTAGTAGGATTTCAAAGGAGTAGGAAGTGAAGGAAGCGTGTAAGAAGAAAGGAACTGAGATGGTCCTTGACAACCCAGCAGCAGTGAGACAGGGCCAGAGAGAGATGGGCTCCCCCAGGTAAGAGAACTTGGCAGTCACAAGTCTGGTGCTTTCCACACTGCAGCCAGTGGGCTGGCTTCTGCGAGAGAACACAGACTCCTTTTGCCCTTAGCACCTTCTCCAGTTTTGTGAAGACCGGACAGCCCATATGTGCTGCTTATAGACTTGGCCCGTGTGCAATGACATCAATTCCATGAATATTCTTTGTCTAGTTGCTACATGAAAATTTCTGTGATAGGAATATAAGCCAACCTTTTACAACACTAATATGGAAAATATTTATTTTGACCAGAGTCCTGGAGAAACTTGAAGAAAGCACTTGCTAAAGCAGGGACAGAAAAGGGCATGTAGCTGGCTTAAAATATAGAGTCATGTAGTCTACCAACTCACTGGCACAAAAATACACCTTTCTTTCTGGTTTTTAACTTCCACTTAAGCTAATTGCACAAGTTGCAGTCTTGCCAATTCATGGTAATCCAATGACTTTCAGATTTAAACCAATAATTAAGGACGTAGGCATTCAATTACACACACACACACAACCCTCTTTAACCTTTCCCCTTTATATCAAAATGGTACCCCTTGTGCCATCCTCTGCCTTCATGGGAATAAGCAGAGGAGTACCTCACCTTTTCTGGTCCTCCATATGGGCCTCTATCCTTGAGGCACCCCCTTCTGGGTATAACTCTTCTTGGACCCCACTCCAGACTTATCCCCAAAAGGCCTTACACATCTTGGCCTTCCCAGGTGTTACTCTGCTATCCTCCACTGCAGGTGTAACTCACCTTGTACCCCCTCCAGGAGAAATTTAACTTTCTGGCCTACCCCTATGGTTCTTTTTTCATGTGGATTGTCTTTTTTATCTTAATCTGTTGTGTGAGGTGTAATTGACATTAAAAATTTGCTAGTTTAAACATTTTTTAATCCTCACCTGAGAGTATGTTTATTAATTTTAAAAGAAGAGGAAGGGAGAGAGAGAGAGAGAGAGAGAAAGAGAGAGGAAGAGAGAGAGGGAGGGAAAGGAAGAGAGAGAGAGGGAGGGAGAGGGAGGGAGAGAGAGAGATGGAGAGAGAGAGAGAGAGGGAGGGAGAGAGAGATGGAGAGAGAGAGAGGGGGAGAGAGAGAGAGAGAGAGAGATGTGAAAGAGAAACACTGATAGGTTGCCTCCTGATTGCACCCTGATGGGGATTGAACATGCAACATAGCTATGTGCCCTGACCAGGAATTGAACCTGCAAACCTTTTGGTGTATGGAACAAGGCTCCAAACAACTGAGCCACCTGACCAGGGCTAATTTTTTTTTTAATTGATTTTTCTTTTTTTTTTAGAAAGAGAGAGGAAGAAGGGGGAGAGAAAGACATCAGTTTGTCATTCTACTTATCCATGCATTCCCTGGTTGCCTCTTGTATGCGCCCTGACCAGAGATCAAACCTGCAACCTTGGTGTATCGAGATGACACTCTACCCTGCCGGGGCCAAAAATTTGCCTGTTTTAAAAGCACTGTTCAGTAAGATTTGACAAGGGCAGACAGGTTTGTAACCATCATCACAATTATTATATAAAATTGTGCTGTACAATAGAAATATAAGCTACATAATGTAATTTAAAATTTTCCAGTGGCTACATTTTTTGAAGTATAAAAGAAAGGTAAAATTTAATTTAATAGTATTTATATTTTATTTAAGTTAATATATTCAAATATCATTTTGACATATAACTGATATGAAAATATGTTGAGGTGTTTTACATATATTTTCACATTAATCCTTTGAAATCTACTGTGTATTTCACACATACAGAATATTGTAATTCAGAATAAATTTTCATCAAAAGTTCTTGATTTGTATTTAGTTTTTATAAAATTCGCAGTTGAAAAGGTAGATTAAAATGCCTAAGTTATTCCAAATATACTTAAAGTTTTCTATTATAACTTTTAATTTTATTTCTTTTAATTTTAATTAATTTAAATTTACATTACATATAATTAAAAACCCAGTCCGTATGTGCCATACATCAAGTGCTCAGTAGCCGTATGTGGCTAGAAGCACCGCATTAGCACAGAGAACATTTCCAGCACCCCCGGAAGTTATCTTCTGCTCCATTGAAATCACTCCCCTCCTACCACCACCTGGCACTAGCAACCAATGATCTGCTATTTGTCACCACAGATTTGTTTTTTTTATTGTAGGATGCCACATAAGTGGAACCAGACATCCAATAGTTTTTTGTTTCTGACTTACTGAACTTAACTACAAAGACTCTATAATGTGTCCATGTTACATTTATCAGTAGTTCCTTTTAATTGCTGAATAGAATTACATTGTAGAGTTGTATTACAGCATTCACCAGTTGGTAGACAGTTGGGTGTTCTAGTTTGGGGCTGTTATGAATATAGCTATTATGAATGTTCAAATACAAATATTTGTGTGGACATGTGTTTTTATTTTCCCAAATAAATTTCTGAGTAGATTGAATAGCATGTGTTAAACCTTATAAGGAACTACCAAATATTTCCCCAAGTGCCATTTTGCATTCCTACCAGCCATCTACAAGAGTTCCAATTGCTCTACACCCTCACCAACACTTGAGATAGTTGGTCTTAGCAGTTCTAGTAGGTATGCAATGCTTTTCTTTGTGGTTTCAATGTGCATCTTCCTAATGACTAATAATACTAAACATGGTTTCATGTGCTTACTTGCCATTTGCATATTTCTTTGGTGATCATTAAGTTGTGAGAGCTGTTTTAAATAGATACAAGGTCTTTAACAAATATGTTTAGTTTCTGTTTTCTTCCCAGTCTTGATCTGGCTGTGGCGTTAATGATTTTATCTGCTGCTGCTGACTGTGCTCCTGCAGGGCCCTCCAACCCAATGTTCATGCACTCACTTTTTGTCTCCTAGCCTGCCAGTGTGTGAACAATTACTTCTGCTTTTCTCTCAGAGAGCTGCAGGAGTTGTTGGCATTCTCTTTCCTCCTGTGTTGAGGTTGCAGGAGTCCAGGCAGATGTACTCAGCCCAGAGCAACTGCACAAACAGTTGTAAATGTCACTCAGGCACTGCAGTGGTTAGACACGAGGCTTCATCGTCTCTGAGGTTATTGCCTCTCTGGGCTCTGCCTTAGAACTTGAGGTACAAGTTCCCACTACTGTCTGTGAGATTTCCCACAGTCTGCCTGTAAGTTCTATCACTCACCTGCCGATCCCAGGACTGGGCTGGGTGAGCCTTGTCTCAGACTCAGAGGACATCCAACTTGGAGGCTTGCCGTTCTGATCTAACTGCTTCCTGCCACTTGGCCAGACTTTGGCCTCCTTCCATAATCAGGCTCTTATGCAATCAACCTGCGTTCTTCCTTCTCTTTCTTCCTTATGGAATAAAAGCCAAGCCTTCAGTCTTCCAGGCATTGGTGCTCAGTATTTAAAGCCAAGCTTTTGATCTTCAAAAGTCCTTTTTATTCTCCACTCAGGCACCAGGCTCTAAGATTAATATCCCTGTTATAAGTTATAAAACTCTAGTTAGAAACTAAGAAACAAAGAATACTATGCTTTGGTCTTTCTGTCTCTGCCTCCATTCTGAGTTGAGTGCCCAGAGAGAACCATCCCTTTAGCCTAAACACTAAGCTCAAGGAAGAGTGAGAGTTATCTCTTAATTCTACAAAATATTATCCCACGGCAGTTGGCTCTCAGTAGGTCAAGAAGTCTCTAAGAAACAAGACCATCACTAACAACTCAGAGGCAGGAAAGCCAGGGCGCATTTGGAAAATGACAGTAAAATTGATTCTTACATTGACCATGATACTGGCAGCATCTACCTTTTATTGTGGGTGAACTGCATGGCAACTCTGGCTCAAGCATTTTGTTTCTATTATCCTTTCGGGTTGATAATTATTATCCCCATGTTTGCTATTGAGGAAACTGAGGATTCTGATGCAACTTCAATTTTCTTAAGGTCAAATGTTAAGAGCATCTCCAGGGTTTACACCCCAAGCCTATCTGCTTTTAAAGCATTAGAGGGCCCATTTACAACCTTAAAAGTTATCGGGGACCCCAACAAGCTTTATTTTATGTGGGTAATGTCTATTTATATTTACTTTACTAGACATTAAAACTGAGAGGTTTTTAGCATTATTTAATTCATTTTAAAATAATAATAAATCTATTCTGTATTAACCTCAAGCATACTTTTATGAAAAGAATACTCTATTTTGTCAAAATAGTAGTAAGGAAAGTAGTAATGCTTTATGCTTTTTGTATCTCTCTTCAATGTCTGGCTTAACAGAAGACATCTGTATCCAATCTGGAGCAATGCCACACATCATGTAGCCTCTGGAAAACTATATACTCGTGGGAGAGCGAGAGTGAAAATGGCACTTACAACCTTAGTGTGATGAAAACCATTTTGCTCTGTGGATCCCCTTAAAGGAGCTTCGGGGACCCATAGAGGTGCCTAGACTGCTATATTAGGGTAACTACAAATACATTGATTCCAGTCTAGCAAAAATCTATTGTGTAGACAGAAGAGGTGGGTATCATTGGGATGTGTAGAGCAGGGCCAGATTATGAGAAGATGATGACTAATGAAGGAGTCTGATGCTGTTCTGAAAGCACTGCAAAACCATGGATGCTTTCACCTTGTAAGAGCTTTGGCAGAGGGTGGGGATTTGTCCATCAGTATAATGGGTGGAATGGATTGCAAAGAGCAGAGAAATGACAAGCAGTAAGAACCCTATGAAAAGGTATTGTACTATAGTATATCTGGAGACATCTTAGGACTTTGTAAAAAAATAAAATAAATGGGTTCATTTGTATGAAATGCAGAGGACAAAGCCTGCTCCAAAGTAAGTGCTGTGTCAGAATTTTCACTAGTTGTTGTTGTATAATAGTACTATTGCTATTATTATTCATAGTAAATGAGCAATAATAAAAACCAGAACTTGGCAGAATTAGAGATTTTGTAATCAAGTTCACAGAATGCTGTTGCCAGTTGAATGTGGGGATGAGAAAATTGAAAATGTTATGATACTGATACTGATGTTTAACTAATAGAGGGACCTAGGAAGTATTTTGACAAAGAATTGAGCACACACACAATGAGGTCCTTAAACAGGCAAAACACAAGATCATATACCAGTTGAGGTCCCTCCCGTGTTTTATGTTCTTCAGTGGTTTTTCATCACACCTTGGATTTTATTTTAATTTCTTCCAATAGCCTCCATGACCAGGGTGTTACAATCCTAACTACTTTTCCACTTTCCTCTTGGGTTGCCCCCCTTTTCCATTACTTTGGCTCAATATTTTAGTGTCTTGAACCCTCCAAGCTGTTTCCCACTTTGGGGCATTTGCTCTACTGTTCTCTTTCTTGTCATGCACCCCCATCACACCAACGCTTCACAGGGCTGGGTCCTTCGAACCAGCTGCAGGGTTACCTCCTTGAGAGCCGCTCCCTGACCGTCCTCCATGTCAGCCTCCCTCCCCCTGCGCATTCTTTTCTCTCACCTCATGGTGTTCATTATCTTCATAGACAGGACATTTCATGAGGACAGAGATTCGGCGTTTCTTTCATCGTTGTTGACGTATTGCCTAGGGAAGGTCCTCAGATACAAAGCCTATTTGTTTCATGAGTAAATAAATGGTATCCAGAAGACAGGTCAAAATAGAAAGAGGGCAGTAAAATGTATGGGAATCTGTGCTTTGGTCTGAACTTATTTGCATTTTAAGTAAGCACCCATAAGCCAGCTACCTTTAATGGGAGCTTCTTGATCTTTTTTACTTCAAAATTGTCTGTGCCTCAATTTTTGAAATCTCTTCAATTATGTTTACCCATGTTGTCAACTGGAGCACTCACCTTTGAAAGTTGCCAAGTTAGCAACAATGGCATAATGCTCCTTCACAAAGGGTAACAGCTTGCCCCTTGCCTCAAATCCTAGTGAAGGAGGACGCTCCCTGCTTCCACACTGCAGTTTCCTCATCCTACATGTTACTCTGCCTTTGTGTGTTCACAGGACAGTGATGTATTCCACAAGAATAGCAGGTGACTCAGCCATTGGGTGAATGGTGAAAATAATACATTGTTTTAAGAAATGCTGATGTTTCCAATAGAGTATCTAGCAAAAGAATGGCATAGTTCAATAAATGTTAGGTTCCCCAGCCATTCAGTCACTGAATTGGTAGTTTAGAATTCTTATTTGAAAATCATTCTCTCTTGAAAATTTGACATTGTTGCTTGATTGTTTCTGAAAAGAATATTGCATTGATGATCTGAGAGTTATTGCCATATAGATGGGCTGTGTTTTCTTCAGGAAACTTTTAGGATCTTCCCTTTATTCTTGGTGTTCTGAAAATTCACAGTAATTATGTAGTTGTTGGTCTTTCTAAAATAATTAACATATATACCCAGTGGGTCCTTTAAATCTGGAAGACTCATGTTCTTCAATTGGGGAAAATTTTCTTCAAGTATTTCTTTAATAGTTTATTTCCTTTTGATTTCCTATTCAAAAGGGAGCTTCCTGGTTTGTATTAGTTGGCTGTTGGGCTTATAAAATAATTTCATACTTTTATTATCTCTAATATTTTATCTGTTTGTCCTACCTTTTTTCCTCCAGATTTATTGAGGTATGGCTAGCATAATTTTATGTTTTTAAGGTTTACCATGTAATAATTTTTGTATACATACACATTGTGAAATGCTTACCACTATCAAACTAATATTAAACTAATTAACATATCCACCACTTCACATAATTTATGTATGTTGTGAGCATACTTAGCATCTACTCTTTTGGCAAATTTCAAGTATGTGATACCTAATTATTAACTACTATAGCCGCTGTGCTGCACAATAGCCTTCCAGAACATGTTTATCTTACAACTGAAACTTTTTACCCTTTGAACGATATCTCCCCTTTTCTCCAGTCTCTGGTAACCACTGTTCTTTCTATTCTTCGTTACTATGAATTTGACTTTAAAAAAAATTTTCTATGCGAGGTCATGCAGTATTTGTCTTTCTGTATCTGGCTTATTTTACTTAGAATGTACTCTAGGTTCATCCATGTCATTGCAAATGGCAAGGTTTCCTTCTTTTGTAAGGATGAACAATATTCTATTGTATATGTACATAAAAATATCTTCTTTATCCATTTGCTCATCAACAGACACTAAATTGTTTCCATATTCTGGCTACTGTGAATAATCCTTTAATGAAGCAGGGACTGCAAATATCTCATAGAGATAGTGACTTTATTTCCTTTCCAGAGGTGGAATTGCTAGATCATATGGTAGTTCTATTTTTAATTTTGTAAGGAGCCTTCTACTGTTTTCCATAGTGTTTCTATCAATTTCCATTTCCACCAACAGTGTACAGGGGTTCCCTTTGCATCCTCACCAATGTTTGTTATATTTTTACTACTGTGTTATACCCACCCTCACAGGTACAAGGTGATATACCACCGTGGTTCGATTTGCATCTCCCCATATATTAGTGATATTGATATAGTCATATACCTGTGGGCCATTTGTATGTTCTCTTTGGAAAATATTTGGCCATGTCCTTTGCTCATTTTTAATTGAACTCTTTGTTAGTTTGCTATTGAGCGGTGTGAGTCCCTTATATATTTTGGATATTATCCTCTCATCAGACATGTTGTTTGCAAATATTATCTCCCATTTCATATGTCACCTTTTCATTTTGGTTGTTTGTTTTGCTAGGCATAAACTTTCTAGTTTAATGTAGTGCCACTTTTCTATTTTTGCTTTTGTTGTCTGTGCTTTTGTGTCATATAAAAAATCATTGTCAAGATCAACATTAAGGAGCTTTCCCCCTGTTTTCTTCTAAGAGTTTTATAGTTTCAGGTTTTATGTTTAAATCTTTAATCTACTTTCAGTTCATTTTTGTATATGGTGTAAGATAGGGGTCCTAGTTCATTTTGCTGTATGTGGCTATTCAGTTTTCCTAATATCACTTATTAAAGAGAGCATACTTTCCCCATTGTGTATTCTCGATGCCTTTGTCAAAAATTATTGACTATATATGCATGGTTTTATTTCTGGGTTCTCTACTCTGTTGCATTTGTCCATTTTCTAGACAATATCTTTTAACCTTCTAATGATTTGATAACAAATTAACCATATTTTTTAATTCCATAAAATTTTCTTATTCTCTACATGTTCCTTTGTAAAGCATCTTGTTCTTGATTTGTAGGGGTATAATATTATTTTTTTAATATTTCTGCTTGTGCTAATTAGGATTTCTTTATTTATGTTTTTAAAGTTGTATCTGTCTCCCAGTATGTTTTTGTTTGTCCTGATTTTTTAAACATTGTAGATTTTACTCAATCATCTAGCTTATTTTACATTACCCAGTCATATATGAGAATGAATCAGTAGAACAGTCCAATGAGTACCAATAGGGCTTATCACTGGCTGGTTGCATAGTAGAATGAGTAGGCAGGAAGATAACTTTACGTTTTGGAATCTCTAGGTGTCAGAATTCAGAGCACTTCACTTTGGAGACCCAACTTCCACATTCAACACTGTTGTCTACCCCAGACTGTTTTTTTTTGTTTGTTTGTTTTTTGTTTTGGTTTTGGTTTGGTTTTGTTTTTGCAAAGAGAAGAACCTTCTATTGTATACTCCTAGGGTGGGGTAGGGAGAGGAGTTAAGCAGTGGGGATGACCAGCAAGTGAATTAATATTTCTCTCTATGGATTTCATTTTAGCACCCTCTCCATTTGTAGTCCCCACCTCATGTCATGTTAGCTGTTTCTAAGTCCTGAACCTCTCCAGGTGTCTACAGGTACATGAGGGCTCTCTTTGGCTGTGTCATGTCTCCCTGTCATTTATCATTGTCCGTCCATCAACTTTTCTTCTCCCAGAAACACATGAAATCCATTCTCCATGTAACAACCACCCTTATATTCTTATCGTTGCTGTGAGGTTACATCTGCTTTGTTCCTTTACTGTCCTTTTAAAGAAATCTTGGGGAAAAGAGATGACCAATGTACATCTAGTTCACTAGTATCCTTAATTTCCTTTTTCTGCTTGTCCTAAATCAAGGAGGACCACTACCTTCTTAAGAGGCAAAGCCAGCCTCTCCTACTTGGGCTACTTCTATGTCCTGGACATTTGTTTTCAAGTAGAAAAGCTGTCTATCTTCTTGGACAGTTTGAGCCCCTGCTTTTCCCCAATTATATCAAGTTTCTGTGCTTTGAGGTATTAACAACTGCCTCTTATGCTTTTAAATCTTGGAATATTCAGTTTTATTTGATGTGTAGGTGTATAATATTCTGAATAATAGAGAAGTGAATCACCAAAAACACAGAAATGAACTTAAAATTTTTTTCAACAAAAAACATTCAAGGATTTCTTTATAGTTTTATAAATTCTCACCATCATAGGATGCTCTCGTCTGAACAAATGTTTTGAGAGAAAAATTATTTTACTGAATGTTTAGGTATTTTTCAAAGAATTATGTGAATTATAGTTCTGTTCTTTTTATAAGCATTTAGTATGTACTCACTGGGTAAAGGACCTTGAACAGAACTTTCCAGGGGAAAATCAAGTAGAACCATTATGTAGAATATTAAGTGGAGCTTGTTGGTTAAGACTCAGGTAAAACTGGGTTCAAATCCAGATCTATCCGTTCCATTTACTCTGATAGTTAACATTGCTAAGTCTTAATTTCCTCAATAATAAGTGGTAGTAATAGTCCTTCCCTTGTGGGGTTCATCATGAGAGAGAAAACTAAGTTGTATGTAAAGAAATAAGCACAATGCCTGGTAGTTGGTAAGCACCCATTAGATGGTAGCTGGTTTGATTATGGGCTAAACAGCCTGTATAATGTCATTGCTTACTATATTCTTAAAAATATAGGGGAATCACTTCTTTCTAGAAACAGCAAAGTTTGTATAACTCCACAAGGCTTAGACTTAGGTCTTCTTAATATTTCTCAATCTGCCTTTGTATAAGCTCATTCTATTTTCCCCAGCCTTGAGAATGTTAGAACACTGAGCTAGGCCATCACCTAGTCAATATTATTTAGCCCAATGAATAGACAAATAGTAATGACTCCTCAGAATTGTTTGTTTTGCCATTTTAATAATTACTTATTGAAGAATCACTAACTAATCTGTGACATGACAGGTTTTGACATCTCCCAATTATGTGTACATTGGAATCTACAAGTCAGAGTGTCCTTTTCTATGGTGAAGGTGGAGTTTGCAACTCCTAATTTGCCTAATAAGATGGGTCCAGAAGCTGGACAGAGATGGGATTCTTTTGACAACATTCACATTGGTTTCAAGAGAAGCTATAGGCATACTACAAGGTGGTGTGGAAATATGCAAATGTTGCTAAATTTGTAGGAATGAATTTATGTATTTACTTCGAGAATACTAGTTAACTATTCATAAACTGGGGAAGGAAAATCAGTTCTAGTCTTTACAGACAGCTATTACTTATTCAGTCCTACAATGCACACAGTGCTGAAATGACCCAATAAACTGCTGGTGAGACACTGAGTCTTTATTTCATATATCCATTTAATGAGTTTTATTTCATATGTTAGGCACTATATTAGAAACTGGGAACCAGTGGTGATGTGAAACTTCCCTTTGTCCAGCATCTCCATGTTACAGACAATTCCCACCCTATAGTCACTTAGGAGCCATCTCTGTTATAAGACCAACTGTCACAGTATCTCAGTGCTTATAACCCTTATTTTACTTATTAATGGCCCCAAAGTACAGAAGTAGTGATGCTGGCAATTCAGTTATGCCAGAGAAGACACAAAGTGCTTCCTTTCAGTGAAAAGGTCTGTATGCATAGAAAAATCTTAGTTATATAGGGTTCAGTTCTATCTGAAGTTTCAAGCCCACTGATGGAGGGTCTTGGAATATATCCCTTACAGAGAAAGGAGACTACTGTATGGTCCAGAGGCAAAGGAATGCTTGGAAAGGAGGGAAACCTTGGGAGGTAGATTGAGGCTCAGTATAGACTGAGAGGTCTTCACTTGAGCATTTAGCTCTGTAATCAAGTTGTGAGTTCCTTGTACCTACAAAGGTAGGAAACCATAGGTACCTACCAGTACCTACAAAGGCTAGAGCTAAGCACATAGTAGGCAGGTAGTAGCTGTTTGATGTTGGATGAATTTATGCCTCTATTATGAGCCTAGTGACAGGAACAGTTTCACACTCCCTTGTAATGAAACCATGTCTTTGAGTGAGGTTTTTTTAAATGGAGGTGGATAAGAAAAGAAGCAGATCTGCCAAAACAATTCAAGAATGGAAATCAGAAAGGTAAATAAATCTGGCATCCATGTGAGCAGCAACAGAGCATGTAAAAAAGACAGTGTGCAGCC
The DNA here is from genome assembly GCA_004024845.1 of Tonatia bakeri. Lineage (NCBI taxonomy): Eukaryota > Metazoa > Chordata > Mammalia > Chiroptera > Phyllostomidae > Tonatia > Tonatia bakeri. Next base: position 164,095 of record PVIA01003154.1, on the reverse strand, counting down.
ACCATCCCAACAGCTAACATTGATAGTGTGGGGGGTAGACACCATGACTGCTTTAAACGTGTTACAGATATTGATGCACATAATGTTTACAACAATATTATGAAGGCAATACTATTATTATCAGAACTTTTCAAAAGAAATTGAAGCACAGAGTAATTTAAAAAGTTGCCTAACACAAAGCTAAGAAATATCACAGCCAAGATTTGAACTTACTCTGGTTTTCAAAATTCATGCTGTTAGCCATTTGCCTAGTACATCTGACTGACCCATCTCAGAAAGGCAGCTTACATCTGGCCTTGCATCATTGCGTACTATGGATGGGACAGCTATTATCATTCACCATGTCAAAATATGCATGGGAGGTGGTGGTACTGTAATTCTAAATGTGCATTCCATTCCAACCTTTCTTTGGTCCCAGGTCTTCCATTAAACCCACCCCATTTCTTTTTCTGCCACAATGAGTCAGCATTTGAAGGCAGGAAATACTCAAAACTGTTTTCTGGGGAGAAAGTCCAAAACCTTCATGTAATCCTTTTTTTTTTAGTCCCTTCCACTTCTTTTTTTTTCTTTTTCTTTTAGATTTTTATTTATTTATTTTTAGAGAGAGGGGAAAGGAGAGAGAAAGAGAAGGAGAGAAACATCAATGTGTGGCTGCCTCTCACATGGCCTTCACTGGGGACCTGGCCCACAACCCAGGCATGTGCCCTAACTGGGAATTGAACCAGCAACCCTTAGGTTTACAGCCTGCACTCAATCCACTGAGCTACACCAGCCAGGGCAAAACCTTCACCTAATTCTTAAAAGGATCTGTGACCCTAAAATGTTAAAGTCACTACTCAAGGCCTATGCTAATTTTCAGATGCAATTTCATAAACTTGGGTTACAATACTTTGTTCACCCTTGTAATGCTGTTCAGATGCCAAACAGAAATTACAGAGGTCTCTGTCTGAGGGATATTTAATATAATTATTTCACTCTGCATTTATCCCAGTAATATTTATTGAGTTTTAAAATATATACAGCCTTGCTTAGAAGTTCAAGGTCCATATAGCTCTTGAATTCTGGCTTCTGTAACCTATCTCACTAGTATAGTAAGTGCCAGGGTGGCAACCTTGCTTGCATAGTACCTTGAACTTGTCAAAACCTTTCCCCCCATAATGGGCTGTTTACCATATGATATGCCCTGGAGCTTCCAAAGGTGCCTGCCTGTACTTAGAAGTTTCCCTCCAAAGGAGACAGCGGCAGAATGTGGTGGGTAGGGAAAGGATGATTTGTGCCAACTCTCGGTGATCACAAAGGCTTCCTTCCCAGACCTCTGCAGCTGAGATTCAGGGAGTCTGATGCAGCCACTCCTGCACTGGCCCTGGCCCACCTCAGGACAAAAGATGGAAAAGAAGGGGAGGAGAGGAGCTCTGTTACCTCTGTTTTTTCTAGGACTGGCACCCGCAACTTTTGAGAGTGGTCATTTCTCCCCTTGATACTGACCTTGAAATACTAGGGAGTTAAGCCAACTTTAATTGTCCAATAACTTTCTATTTGCCCTCTTAAGAAAAAGTGGTATTTTAAAATGTTTAATTGTCCAATAACCTTCCATTTATCCTCTTTAAAAGAAGTTGAGTAGAGTCATGGGGTCAAGGGGCTGGCTGAGCATTGGAGCCAGATCACCAGGGTCCACATGATGGGACTAACAACAAATCACCAGGTGATCTGGGCATTTTTTCCCCTAGACTTCATTTTCTTCATCAGCAAGATGATGAGTTAGACCCAATGATCTTTAAGACCCCTTTTAGTTTTCTTAAAGATTTTATTTATTTATTTATTTTTAAAGAAAGGGGAAGGGAGGGAGAAAGGGAGAAAAACATCAATGTGTGGTTGGCTCTCCCACGCCCCCTACTGGGGGCCTGGCCCACAACCGAAGCCTGTACCCTGGCTGGGAATGGAAGCTACAACCCTTTGGTTCACAGGCCAGTGCTCATTTCACTGAGCCACACCAGCTAGAACTAAGACCCCTTTCAATTTGAACCTTGCTGGATGTGTGTTTGGCATTACGAGAGTTAGCCAAACTGCAAAGTTTAAAGGAAGAGTTCCCAATACTGTCCTCACTTCTGACATCAACGATAAATCTTGGGGGCTTCTAAGCCTACCCTCAGTTTTAGTAACTCTCTGGGACACACAGAACACACAGAAAGTTTTGTACACACGATTATAGTATATTACAGGGCAAGGAGAGAGATCTAAGTCAGCCTATGGCAGAGAGATGCATAGGGCAGAGTCTGGGTGAGTTCCAAACTTGAACTTTCCATTGTTTTAGAACACATCACCCTCCTGGCATTGATGTGTGACAGCGTGCATAGAGTACTGCTAACCGGGGAAGCTAACCTGAGCCTGGTGTTCAGAGTTTTTATTGGCCTTTCATTATGTAGGCATGATTGATTGAACTTAGACTTCAGGTCAACTGGCCCCACCCTAAACCACATAGTCTTTCTGGTGTGGGCAGCCCCCACTCTAAACAAAGACAATGCCATCAGGTATGACACAGATTACCTCCCAGAAGACTAGGGCAAAGACCAGACCTCATTTTGGGCAAGGCCAATGGATGAACCAGCAACCTAGGTTTATTGTTCATTAAGATTCTCTCCTGAGTGATCTTCATTATTAAGCAAACACACATTGACTCTTTTATTCTTTCAAAAGGTACAGTAGAGTAACCAATATGTGCCAGGCACTGTTCTAGCTGCCAGGGATATAGCAAGGAACAAAACATTCCTGTCTGCCTGAATATTCTCTTCTACTGGCATGAGAAACCAAGTCAAATAAATACATACTGTCAGGTGGCAATGCAGGGATGGGGAGTGACGAGGGAGGAGTGCTATTATGTTTTACACAGAGTGGGCAAGGGAGGCAGTGCAGAAAGTCAGTGCTGGAGCAGACACCTGAATGAGGGGAAGCACTAGCTGTGCTCCTGTCTCAAGGGAGGCCTTTGGGACAGAGGGAACAGTGCATGGGAAGGTCCTGGTGTGCTTGGCAAACAATAAGGATGCCACTGTACCTATGTGTGCGGTGGGAGGAGCAGGTTGAGACAAGAGTTGGGGGTGCTACAGGTGAAAGTGCAAAAATAATAAGCACAGAGCTATAGCTAGAGCCAAACCTTTCCAGCATTTTAAGGAACTTTTACTCTGAATGAGTAGGAATCCAATGAAGGATTTTGAGCGATTTGCATTTAAAAGGAGCATTATGCCTGCTGGCATAGAAACCATTCTGTGAGGGCAGGAAGGAGGGATCAGACACTGGTTAGAATCTATTGAAGCAGCAAAGGTGGGATATGATGGTAGTTGGAGCATGGTAGGTACAGCAAGGGAGGGGTTTGGATTCCGGATATATTTTGAAGTTCAGAAATGGCAGGATGTGCTGATGTACTAGAAGGACATGGAGAATGAGAGGGAAATCAAGGAACAGGAAGTTGGGGCAGGTAGGGTCGGGGTGGCAGGAGGGACCGATTACCTTGTTAGATACCCAGTGAAATGTTGCACAGCTGTCTGTCATGTTAGTGTGGAAGTCAGGGGAGTGGTTTGTGCTCAAAATCCAAGTGTGGGGTTTTGTCACCATGTGAGTGACAAGCCGTGAGACTGAATGAGGTCACTGTGGGTGGGACTGTGGATAGAAAAGTCTGAGACCTTTGACATCTGGGTTGCTCCTACATTTAGAGGTTGAAACGGTGAGGAAGAGCCAGCAAATGAGCCTGAGGACAAACGTGCATCCACAAAGAGGTAAGGGAGAGTCAGGAGGAGTGCTGTCCGGGGACCAGAGAAGAGAAGACCTAGGAGAAAGTGCGTGCCCGACCGCACGCACACAACTCTTCGCAGGCATGTGTGAAAGGCAGTGGTGCCTCTAGTCCAGTAAGTTCTCAGAAACTTATCCACTTATCATGTGATAATAAAAACCTACTCTTTAATCTAAAAGACTAATAAGAGTTCACAGTCAGACTCCTATAACTGTAGCTTTAAATTCCTTCACCTTTAGTGGCCGTAATAGAGACCAGATGCCCAGATGTTTAAATATGTATATATTTTTGGCCATGACGTCTATCTGGCCCCTTCTCCTAGCTAGAATTAAAGCCGTAGCTAGGTGTTGAACTAACAGCCAGCCTATTGGGGTGGTGACCACTACAGTGACCGAACTACATCTTTCTTTCTGTCTGTTATATATTGTTATATGGTATCACATTAGCAGTTTTAGAATTTTGATTTTTTTTAAATTCTATTAATCCAGCTTACCAATTTTGGGGGAAAATGCAGATTGAGTTCAAATTTACTATAATATGTGATATATATGTGTGTATATATATATGTTGGTGTGTCTGTATATGTTTTCACATTCAGTTTGTGTTTAAAGAGTTATGGTTCATCACATTAATGTTGCTTAGTTTGGTTTAGCATTACAATCTAATCCAAATTCTTAGTAGATAGCAATTTTCTCTTTGACAGAGCTTGGTGAAGCTCATTTTGTGAATGAAGTAACACATTTGGAATAGTTCCTGTATGCCAGGGGTGTCAAACTCATTTTCACCGGCGGCCACATCCTTGCAGTTGCCTTCAAAGGGCCGAATGTAATTTTAGGACTGTGTAACAGTAAGTACTCCCTAACTAGGGGCAAGGACCTGGGCACTGCTGCAGGGTAGAAACAAGGCGCTGGGCTGGATCAATCAAGGCAGAGGGCTGGATTCGGCCCGCAGGCCTTGTGTTTGCCACCTGTGCTTTCTGCTAGAGTTACAAACATGTGTCGTCATTGAGCCCTGGAAATGTGGTTAGTTTTGACAAGTGCTGTAAGCTTAAGATGCACACCAAATTTCAAAGGTTTGACATGAAAAAAGAATGCAATTAATAATTTTATATTGATTATATGTTGATATTACAATATTTTGGATATATTTGGTTAAGTATCTTTATTTTCAAAACATTTAAAATATTTTTACAAATTATTAAAAGTAATTTCATCTGTTTCTTTTCATTTGCTAATGTGGCAACTTAAAAAAGTGACAATTACATGTGTGGCTTATGTTATATTTCCACTGGATAGAGCTGTTCTATGCATTTGATAACATATACATTTACATCAGTGTCTTTCAGTTTCTTGTTGAGAATAAAATAACTATTGGTCTTTTATCTACAAGGTTTCATCCTAAAAAGTGTACCATGACATTTTAAAAAAACCCAACAATGTTCTTACTACAAAAATGATACATGTTCTAAATTTTCTTTGACAAAAGTATGAACCAAAAAAACACACGTAACTACTGTCAAGTATTTTTACACACATTTTTTAAATTAAAAAGTGGGACCAATCATTATATGTTGTTTTATGACTTTTAAACAACATAACATGAACATCTATCCTTATAATACCTTTAAACTTTTTCTGCACTAAATAAAACTCATGGATATATCATTCTTCCAGAAGTAACAGAGGCTCACGACAGCAGTGATATTTTTCAATTACAGTTTACATTCAGTGTTATTTGCATTAGTTTTAGGTGAACAGCAGAGTGGTTAGACATCATATACTTTACGAGTTTCCCCAATACTTCCAGTACCCACCTGGCACCGTACATATTTATTATAACAATATTGACTTACATTCCCTATGCTGTAACGATTTTATAATTGCCAATTTGTCCTTAATCCCTTCACCTTTTCCACCCAGTCCCCCCTCCCCTCTGGTACCATCAGTTTGTTCTCTGTACTGTGAGTCTGTTTCTATTGTGTTCATTCATTTATTTTGTTCTATAGCTTCCATGTATAAGTGAAATCATATGGTATTTGTCTTCCTATGACTGACCTATTTCACTTAGCATAATTCCCTCTAGGTCCATCCACGTTGTTGCACATGGCAAGATTTCTTTTTTTTTTCTTTTATGGGCCAAGTAATCTTCCATTGCATATATGTACCACAGGTTTTTATTCACTTGCCTATTGATGGTCACTCACTTGGGGTGCTTTGATAGCTTGGCTATTGTAAATATGATAGCAGTGATCTTTTCATTTTTAGTACCAGCTTTGTTGAGATACTGGACCATAAAAAGTCATCCTTTTAAAGTATTCAGTGCAGCGGCCTTTAGTATATTCAAGGTTGTGCAGCTGTTGCCCTTATGCAATTTTAGAGCCTTTCCATCACTCCCAAAAGAAATCCCAAACTCATTAGCAGTTTCTCCCATTCCTCCAGCCCAGCCCGGAGCAACCACTAATCTACTTTTTGTCTCTATGGATTTGCCCATTCTGAACATTTCAGATAAATGGAATTATATAGTCGTTTATGTCAGGCTCCTTTCATTTAGTAGAATGTTTTCAAGATCCAATCATGTGGTAGCGTGTATCAGTACTTCATTCTCTTTCATAACTGAACAACTCGTGATGTAACAATGATACAATATAAAATGGGTATACCATTTGGTTCATGTATAGCACATCACACAATGGATAGATCACATTTTGTTCATCCACCTGTCACATGAGAGAGATTTGGGTTGTTTCCACCTTGGGGCTATTATGAATAACACTGCTATGAATATTTGTGTACAAGTTTTGGTGTAAATATGTGTTTTAAATTCTCTTGGGCACATACCTAGAATTGCTGGGTCACACGGTCACTCTGTTTAACATTTTGAGGAACTGCGAAACTGTCTGTGCTGCCCTGGCACTTTGCAATCCCGTGAGCAGTGTGTGAGGGGTCCAGTTTTGCCACATCCTCATCAACACAGCAGCAGTGGTTTTCAGCTGAGAGGGTATTCATTCCTAAGAGGGGTGAGTCAGAATCTAGCAGTGGGTGGTTTGGAAAAGACTCCCAAGGATCCCGCTGCAACCTCAGCACACACAGAGCTGGGCTCCTCTTTGGTCAGCTTTGGGTATATTACTTATTTATTTCTAAATATAAGCCTTAGTAACACAGAGGTAATAGTGGTACTTACCTTGTAAGGGTTGTTGTTAGAATTAAATGAGATAATGCTAGTTAAAACCCTTTACACCATGCCTAGTACATCTCAACAAGTGTTAGCTACTAATATTATATCAAAGGCCCAGTAATTTCATTTTATATAAACACACCATACCTTGCCTAGCCAAGTCTATTGTCAGGCATTTGGTTTGTTCTCGGACTTTTGTCCTCATTAACAATGCTCTGAGAAATAGCTTTGCAGCTAAGTTTTTGCCCACATCCATGATTGGTTACCTAGGATGAACTTGGGAAAGTGTTATTGTTTGGTGCATTTTAAAGAAATGTGAAGTCATTTATATATATATATATATATATATATATATATATATATATATATATACACACACATATGTGTGTGTGTGTGTGTGTGTATATATATATTTCTGTTTAAATTGTACTGAAATTTAACACTGAGAAATGTAACCAAGTACTAGACAATGTTGTTGAACCTAACAAACGTAATGCAGAGTTAGGAGAGCCTAAATTTAATTCAAAAACCGCCGATGAGAAAAGGTACAAGGGGATACTCTCTCTCAGGGTCTCTGATCTGGATTCTCAGATTCCTGTGCCTGTCCTCCCACTGCGGCAGCATCCGAACCAGACAAGTGGAAGAGCTGTCCATGAAGTCAGGCACACTGGAGGCTTCTGTTTTGCATTTAGGCAAATCAAGGGCACAAGGAGGGTGACAATGGGGCTTGAATAGTGGAAAAGAATGGGGTGTCAAGAAAGGGCATTGAGCCCTGGCTAATGTGGCTCAGCTGGTTGGCGCATCATCTGGTAACCAAGGGGCTGCTGTTTGGATCCCCAGTCAGTGCCCATGCCTAGGTTACAGCTTACATCCCCACACCAGGTGCGTATGATCCCCAGTCACAGTGTGTAGGGGGGCAAAGAACTGATGTTTCTCTCTCCCATCATTGTTTCTTTCTCTCTCTCTCCTTCCCTCTCTCTCTAAAATCAGTGAAAAGATGTCCTCAGGTCAGGATGGAAAAAAGAGAGTAGGCATAGACCTAATGTTCCTTACATTGTCAGGCCTAGGATCCTTTCAGAAGCAATTACTCACAGGTCTACCCCAGCAATTCATATCCAGTCTGAAAGGGATCAAAGGCACCAGGTCCCCTCTGATGGATATGGGGACGTTTCATGGTAATGGCGGGATTTTAATTATTGAACATTATGGCTGAGTTCGATTGGATGGTGAAATGCTCTGGAATTTGAGAGGCTTAAGTGTCATGACATTGGAAGAAACTACACATAACAGGGATGAACAGGAAAGTGTATCATCAAGTACATATGTGTTTCTGTTGGTGTGCTGGTGAACATTTAACATCCAGCTCTTGAGAAAAAAAAGTTCTGATTTATATAATGGTTTTGTTTCCATATTAGAACCATGCCACTATGGTAGATTTCAGTTTTTAAGCTACCAACATGACGTCACTCGAAGTGGAATGGGAAATGTGTACAATCATCACAACTGGCTCGCAGCAGCCAGTGCCTGTCAGCTCCAGCACACCACTGTGTACTTTCATAAGTTGCTCTACTTGGATAATTGAGGGGACGTTTTACTACATGAAATCCACAGAGTCCAGAATCTCAAATTACTACACTGTCTTAAGGGCAAGATGTTTTGTTTCCTCTTCCTAGGTTAAATGTCACATTCAAGGATCAGTCATGTGGTATTACATGTTGTCACATAACAAAAAGGAACAGCAAACATTGCTGGAAATTCAAGAGGTCATCCTCTGGGCAGTCAGCACATAAGCCAACCCAGAAAGGTGTGCATTCAGTGCTTAGTGATCCTAGACAGGCATTCCACGTGACTTTTTGGTAGAGAAATGTGATTAGTTCTGCACATACAAAACGTGAAAACCAAGTGAAGATAATCCTAATCCCTTCCATTTGCACAGGACCTTGTGGCTGATACAGGGCTTTTTGCAGAATGGTAAAATTTCCTGCCTCCAATTTCTAGCTGCTCATTAAGACGGATTGATAGGTAGTAAATCTTAGGTTTCTCAGTGACCTTTGTTCACACGATTGTTCACAGTGATTGGCTTGTAGTGCATCTCTGCATTTCTCTGCACATGGACACCCCAGTGAGCCAATGTTAGGAAGGAGAAGTGACGTTTTAGTGAGGCCTGGCAGTGGGCCCAGCCTGAAGAAAGCACTTTCCTTACATGTCTCCAAAGCCACTCAACAACCCTACGAAGTAGTTCCTATTATTTCCTTCCATTTTGCAAATACAGAAGCTCAGAGATGTTAAATTACTTGCCAAAGGTCATGAAATTCATAAATGCTTGAGTTGGGACACGAACCAGGACTGTCTGACACCTAAAGCCTATCTGTATTAAGACTCTCCAGACTGGCTTAGGTCAAGGGTTTTAATAACATTGTAGATATTTAATGTGCTAATTGGACAGGATGACCTCAAAGGCTCAAGGGTAGGCAGCACTAACCTAACTTGGGGAAGGGCATATGGGAGTGATGGGGGAAGGGGACCATGACAAGGGTGATAAAAATGAACATGTCCACAGGCTGTCATGCTGAATTGTGTAACTTAAGAAGGCTGTGTATTTGCAATTAGCCTTTTCTGTGTCAAGCACAAGCCTGAATTAGGTCAGCCTTTCAGAGAGTCTCTGCTGACCCCTTTGTAGCCTGTGGCTCCCTTTACATAAACTGTGAATTAGACATGAACTTCCATGAGAGAGCAGAGGTCGACTAGACATCTGATGCACTGATGTTGCTGGTATGGTTGGTGCTTAAATATTTGTTCACTGGGGATGGTGGTGATGATAGTAAATACTCAACAAGTAACAGCAATGTATTCTTTCCAAGGATTATCTCATTTAATACTCACAATAATTCCATGAAGGATTCGTCTCCCTAATTTATAGACTGAAAAAAAAGGCCACATGGCTTAGGGAGATCTTGTAACTTGCTCACATTTATAATATGTGGCAGAAAATCAGCTTTGCCTGATATTGGAGCCTTGGCAGTTAACACATAGTAACACTACATAGTAACACATAGTAACACTACAGTAACAGAGCTATAGTTATTTATTTATATGCATTTGTTTATTTCTAAGAGAGCATATATTAAAATCAGATGATAGGATTTAAGTTCTGTGAAGGAAGGAACTATTTTGTTTTAACTATATCCCCAGCATCTAGAACAACTCTTGGCACTTACTAAGTGCCCAGTAAGTATTTTTGGTGGATAGGAATGGATAGGAACAATTATTTCAGTAGGAACAGGAGTTACAAGCTAGAAAATTAATGGCTCACAACAGGTTTTGCTGTCAGGGTAGGTTTTGTTTGGGGTTTTTTGGGGGTTTTTTGGCAAGCATTTTAGTAAGGGTAGAATTATAGAACTGAAATATTACTAAACAAATTTAGTAATTTACTCATTCATTGAACAAATAAGTATCTCCAACAAATATATACATTTATATATACATTTTAGAAAGATGGGAAGGGAGGGAGGGGAGAGGGAAAAAACATGGATGTGAGGGAGAAACATCGATTAAGGACCACAACCTGGTTATGTGCCCTTACTGGGAATCAAACCCACACTGGCCAGGGCCCCTTTCAACAAATATAATTGCACATCTACTAAATGCCAGACACTTAATATCAGAAATATACTGAAAATAATTGACAATAATAAGGAAACAACTATTGCAAAATGAAACATTCCATGAAGAAGAACACCAAGAAGAAGACAGAGACAGAAAATATCAGAGGAAGGGACTATGGCATTGTTAGGGAACTCCCCAGTGAAATAGGAACAGTTTAGCTGAGCTGCTAAGAATGCCAGGAACACAAGGAAGGGGCATAGGGAATGACATGTGCAAATGCCAAAAGCTTTAGAAAGAACTTGACATGTTAGAGGGATAGAAAGCAGGCCCGTAAGCCAGTCTTCCAAGAAATGGTCTGCGTAGTCCTCTTACCCCCACACGATGGCCCAGGGCTTCGTCCAGCCTCTCGCCTCCTTTACTACGCATCATTGTATTAAAGCACCAAGGCAACAGATTTATTTTGCTTGGTTGTGGGTGGAGGAGCTAGTTCCTTATTGTTCATAATAGAAAAGTGAGGTCACAAAATAGGAACCCTGGCATCTACCTAATCCAGAACTTGTGTCGTAAAAGTCTGTACTTTTTAAAAAGTCTGTACTGTTGAATAAATGCAGGAAGAACTTTGTAGGAAACACAAGAGAGAAAATTTAGTAAGCCCAGAAGATTGATGGATGGAGTGGACGTTCCTCTCCGTGGTCACAGTGGAAGATTCCTCAGGTACAGCCTGGGCCTACCTGACTGACCATGCAGCTCTGTTTCAATCCAGCTCACGTTCCAGGAAGATAAGAGGGAAATTTCCCACATACTATTTTTCCAAGGCTTTCTGTTGCAACTCAAGGTCATTTCAACTGAAAGCAAAGTGCTTCCTCACCACTGAGGTGAACTTAGCTTTTTTCTCCCGCCACCTCTTCTCCCGGTTCCTCATTATGACAATCTGCAAGAGAAGCTAGACTGTGTAACTCCAGTTGAGCTGACCACTGGAGCCTTGGTGACGGATGCAGCTTATCGCATGGAAAACCCAGCTCAGCAACTGCTGCTGAAGAGGATAGAATCAACTCACACCAGTCTTCACCTATTCCTGGAATTCCACAGATAGGTTTTCAATCAATAGTCAAACAAACATGTAAGACTTAACCACCAGATGAGAATAAAAAGGAATCTCTTGTACACTAAACTTCCCTTCCCCCCAACAAATTATATAAAAAAATATTCCTATTCTGTCCTCCCACAGACATACTGTCACCTTCTGGAGAAGGGGACAATTCCATTTTCCACCTGCCAGAAGCGTCTATTCTTCACGGAAATCTAATGGCAATTCCCAACCTCAGTTAAGGACTTGTTTTCCCATTTTTTTGAACTTCAAATACTTTCTAAATTGTGTTAGCCGAAGCATTGTATGTATATAATTAACTCACAGGTCCCTCTGGGCTCATCTAGCTGACTCGTGGAGCTTAACTGAGCAAGACATTTGCTGATGTTTCCTCCTGCAGTGACACCCTCTGAAATGAATCTCTTCCACAAGAGGGAACCGGGTAAATGCCTTTCCCAAATAGGCTTTCTAGTGAGTTGGGTTGCTTTATAAATGTTTGTTTGTTTCATAACAATAATGATCTAATTTTCTTTCAAACACAGAATTTGCAATTTGGAGAAACATAGGGGTGGGGGGAGTAGGGAATTTGGTGATTTCCTCCTAGTTGAAGAAGGAAGATGAGCCTCTCTTTTGTATTCCCCGGCTCTTTGAAATCCCCTCAGAGTGGCAGCAGGTCTCTGTGGGCAAAGGGCTCCCGACTACCTGCGTGTTGAGAGCAAATGTAAGCCGGCCCCGCAGTGTCCTGTTTTCACAGGCAAAACCCACAGGAAGGCCTACAGTGCTTTGTCCAAAACCAAGTGCAAAGGGCCAGGAGTGGACTTGTTCAGACTGACTGTGTTGACTAGATTCGTACACAACTTAGCCTTCAGAATCTCTCTGTCTGTGTAGACATAAAAGCCTACAGTTAGATGTTTATGATTCTGTTTGAATGAAGTAGTCAGTTGTGATGGCAGAAAAGTTCTGGTCCCTGTTCCCCCTTCTATTCCTAGCACAGAGGGCTTAAGCTAGGCGCTGAGAAGCTCTTTTCCCATTGTGTCTTCCCTTTTTGAGGCTTGGAACTCCAGGCCTTGCCCTTTAACTCCACCAAGGGACTGCATGCATCACCTAAGGGTGAGCAAAAGGGACTAGGATGTCCACTTCCTGCCTACCTAAGCGAACCCACTTCTCTTTGCTGTCCTGAAGCACAGGTGTCTGGGGAAAGGCTGCAAGCTAGGGGCTGTGGCTGCCGGAGTAAACGCCGCCCTCAGCTGCGTGGCACAGGGGGAGGGAGGTTGGGAGAGTTGCGTCTACGCTTTTCACCTGAGCCTGCAAGCTAGCGGCTGGCTGCCCAGGTGCCGGTTGGCGGCTGCGTGCGCTCCACTGCAGCAGAGAGCAACCGCTGCTGGGGAAGAGTCCCGGGGCTGTGACGCGGTTGGGAGGAGCCTCGCCTCTAATGCACCAGCCGCCTCCAGCCTCCTGCAGCAGCAGCAGCAGGAGCAGCGGCAGCTGCTGCGAGTGCGCGCGTGTGGGTGTGAGGGTGAGTGCGCTGGTGCCGGCCGCAGCGCCCTGCCCAGCTCCCCGCCGGCTTCCTTTCCCTCAGGAGCCAAAGCCGCCCTCCCTTGGGACCAGCACCCTCTCCTAGGCCGGGCCAGCCTGAATCCTGCCCCTGCCATCTCGCCACTGCAGCTCGGGTCCAGAAAGGCACCATTTTGTCGCGGCTGCGTGCTCTCCCAAGGGGAGGAGGGATCTTTTTTACATTTCGGAGCGGCTGCCAACGAGGGGAACCTGTTGGGCATCTCCTCAGCTCGGCGTGTGAGCGCCTCTCGGGCGGCGGGCGGGACCAGACCCCTCGGGGCACGGCGCATCTTGGCACAGGAGGCAGGCGCAGCATCCTCGCTGGGAATTGGAGCTGGAGTGAGCGCACCGCAGGAGGAGCCGCCGCAGCCTCGGAGATCCCGAGTGGAGGAGGTGACAGCTCCATTGCCGGGTTTTTATTTTTTTTTCTCTCCGCCTCCCCGTCTCCTCCTCAGGCTCGGACCATGGTGCAGTCCCACTGGCTCCCCTGCCCCCCTCTCCTGTGAGACTGGCTGCGGGGAGGGATCATGGATACTTGTCTGCCGGCTTCTGGTTCCCACGCAAGTAAGCCTGCTGTCAATGGAGGAGGACATTGATACCCGCAAAATCAACAACAGTTTCCTGCGCGACCACAGCTATGCGACCGAAGGTAACGCCAGCCCCGCCGCATTCCGCCGCTGGGGCCGGGCGCAAGTTGCGGATCGCTGTGCTCCGCGAGCTGCTGGGCGCGTAGTGACGGAGACTCCTCGGGGCTGGGGCGGGGGCTCGGCTCGCAGGGGCGGCTGCCGGTGCGCCCCACATCCATCCGGGCTCCGCGAGGCGAGCCCAGCGTTCAGCAGCAGGTGGACCCGGCGCCCACGGGAGTTAAAATGGCCCTCGGGGATTAGGCTTTTCAGGGTGGGGCCCCCGACTGGCAAAATGACTCCCAGAAGACAGATGACCCTTCCCCCAAGATGTTTGCAGGGGGTCTTATGGGGACAGAAGAAGGAAGTGGCCAGAAGGATCGTGGGGTCTTCCCTTCCCTGAGTGGAATGATGCCTCTCTTTCTCGGTGGCTGTAGGGAGGGCATGGTTTCATTTCCTGCCCGTTCATCTCTCTGGCCCGGTTACCTGTTCAATCAAACCCCCAAAAGGGCTTTGCAGAAGGGTGAGCCCTTCTCCCCTTATAAGTGTATTAGCAAGAATTGAAAAGGTTGTGGGGAAAACGGTGTTCCCGGTGGCGAGCAAATGAGCCTGACACGTGGGGCGAGCAATGCGATCAGTGGAGCCTTTAAAAATCACCATTATGAATTCTGCAGCAGTAGTTTCTGCTGAATCAACAGCCAGCAGAAAGCAAGAAGGTTCAGTAGGCTGAGCTTTGCCAGAAGGTGAAATTGTCGTCTCTCTCTCTCTCTCTCTCCCCCCCCCCCCAGCTTGTTCTGATATTAGCCTGAGTGTGGTGCAGGCAGGCAGGGAAAAGTCAGCAGGTGGAACCCATTCCACCTTTTGTGTGTGAATAGAGTGGAGGCATTTTTTTAATACCAAAACTTTTGTATTTTTGCTTTCATTTTCTACCTGTAGGCCTTTATCCTTAACCACTCATATAAAGTGTTGCATTATCACATGGTCATATCCTCTTGAGGAAATGTGTGTAAAGTGCTGTAGGAAAATGTAGCAAGGTATGTTAATTTAAAACCATTATTCGTGACTGCTAAAATTTCTATATTATTTTAAAAATCAAGATTACTAGAGAAATGTTATGGGGAAGTACAAGAATTCAAGTTCTGAAGGAAACAAACAAACAAAAAAAAACCCAACTTGGAGATAGCACTATCAATTTCTTCTGTAAATAACCCAAGAAGTTTTAGATAAAAAGACTACCCAGCACTATTGAAAATATATTCTTTATTTACCATTATGGTTGGAGAGCAGCAAGCCTGTTATGTCCACAGTGCTAGACAGATCCAGCAGAGTTGGGTAAGCTCTGGCCTCCAGGAGCTTAGAGGTGGCTTTTAAAATGTTGGTCCTGTCCCTCCCCCATACCAAGCGCCCTTGTTGCTGATTCTCTCTATTTGCATAATGACTGAGTGGCTGTGAGATGTTCTTCCTCAGTCTTGGTGCTTTGTCACTGGCTTAGTTACCAGTTAGAATATGATTAGCTCTGTGTCTCAGCATGGCATCCAAGAAGGAAGGTGGCCTTGGGTCTGTCAGCCTTTTCTGGGGCCACTTTTTCTGTTTGCGACAACAAAGAAAGAGGGCTCCCTTCGTGTTGTCTTGTATATTGCATTGTGCTTCCAAGTAACAGGCACAGGAAACTTACTGAGCTGGTAAGATGGGCAGATTGGGGCCGTGTGTGTAGAGGTGTCATCTGCAGAATAAGAAATGAGCTAAAAATGGCATCCCTTCCTGCTTTCAGCGCCCTAGCTACTGCCTAATCCCTGTTCCTATTTTATGGCATTTTTGTAAACTGATTCTGGAGGAAATATCTGGGTTTACATAATCAAAAGTGAGGCAGAGAGCTTTCTGAAATCTTTCTAAATCAACCTCTCAGATATTTCTTTGTGTCTGTCTGACTCTTAGACTTAGAAAACGTAAAAAGCAGGAGTTGAGTAGAGCAGGAAGTCCTCTATGGTCCTAATCGGTTCATTTCAGGGGACTTTCATGCAATCATGCCGACCAGAGGCGTCAGAGCCCCTCTTCTCCAGGTGAAAACCTTACAAGTGCTGGTACAGCTGGAATAGAGCAGCAGATCAAAATACTCTTTGTTAAAACCCACTTTACTGGGGGCTTGCCCCCAAAGCTCTCTTCTCCTTTGTTAACTGAAACCCAGTTTCTGAGGGATGAGCCTCTTAGTCCTTCTGTAGACTTGGCTTTTCTTTTTGTTTCCTTTGATGATTTCGGCATTTTGCCTACCTTCCCAGATATGTCAGATTCTTTTTCTCCAAGATCTTCTTCCCATTTATCCCTGAACTGTTCTTGCCTGTGCTCAGACCATGCCACACTGCAGTATTCTATTTAAAGCTGGAAGGGTTTTTGCTGTGTAGTTAGTGTGAAGGACTCTAAGCTCAATTTGCATCGTAAGTGGTAGCTGCCTGGCAAGTTGATTCAGCTAAGAGCAATGCAAATGCTAAAGGACACTTTTACCCAATATCACAAGGTGTCCTCTCTCTCTCTCTCTCTCTCTCTCTCTGATGTGTATTTATTAAAGACATTTCTGTGACTACTCTTTTATTCTGGACCTTAAAGTTATCACCCTTCCCTACCTTTTTCTCTTTTCTCCCCTTTTAAAATTACCATCTTTGAGCATCTTCTATATTCCAAGCATTGTGCTGAGCTTTTTATAGTAGGATTTTAACATAGCCTAAGTCTGCTAAGTGGGTGTTGTTAGTCCCATTTTCAAATAATGAAACTGAGCAATAGAGGCCCAGAGGTGTTACTGATTTGCCAAGGTCACCCCTGCAGTCAAGGCAAGGGCTTGTCTTCAAACTCCAGACCCACCAGGGTCACTTCCACTAGGAAATTCTGCATTGCCTCATTTTTCTTTGACCATGAGCTACTGTTGTGGGGATGGTCACAATAGTTTTATCTTTATGTGTAACTGCGTTTCCATCTGGGATCAAATCCTTTGCAGGAATCATTTGAAACTGCATGTGTGGGGTTATATATGAAGAAAAGCATGGGTGGAGTTGGAATAACCACAAAAAAGTGGGTTTACTGTTTTTTTTTTAATATGAAATTCTGAGTTTTCTAACCAATGGCTTATCTCTCAAATCTCTCTCATCTACATGTGGATTTCTTTCTATATTTTTAGACTCGTTAGAACCAACTGAAATCCTCTCTTCATTAGAGCAGTCTGAAAGTTTTCTAGATTAATCTTCCTACTCACAAATGAGGCCACAGAGAGAATAATCTGCATAAGTAGAGTTTACAGGAATGGCAATCTGGTTAGAAGAAGAAATTAGAGAACATGTTTTATTTTTTAATTTAATCTTTATTGTATTTTTTTCCAATACCACTTAGTCCCCTTACACCCCTCTGCCCCCAGCAGTCAGCACACTGTTGTCCAGGTCCGTAAGTCCTATTTCCTTTTTTGCTCAGTCCCTGTTACCCTGAACCCTCCTCCCACCCCTAGCTGTCATCCAGCTCTCCATCTATGAGTCTGTCCCCATTTTCCTTGTTCAGTTTGTTCACTACATTCCACATGAGTGAAATCTTATGGTATTGTCTTTCTATGACTGGGTTATTTCACTTAGCATAATGCTCTCCAAGTCCATCCACACTGTCACAAAAGGTAAAATTTTCTTCTCTTTTTACAGCTGAGTAGTATTCCATTGTGTAAATATCCCATAGTTGTTTTATCCACTTACCTACTGATGGACATTTGGGCTGCTTCCATATCTTGGTGATTGTAAATAATGCTGCAGTGAACATAGGGGTATTTATGTTCTTTCAAATTAGTGTTTTGGGCTTTTTCAGATACATGCCCAGAAGTGGGATCGCTAGGTTGAAAGGCAGATCCATTTTCACTTTTTTGAGGTATCTCCCGACTGCTTTCCACAGTGGCTGCACCAGTCTGCATTCCCACCAGCAGTATGAAAGCGTTCTCCTTTCTCCACGTTCTCACCAACATTTGCTGTTTGTTGATGTATTGATGATCGCTATTCTCACTGTGGTTTTAATTTGCATTTCTCCAATGATTAGTGATGTTGGACATCTTTTCACATGTCTATTGGCCATCTGTATGTCCTCTTTGGAAAGGTGTCTATTCAGGTCCTTTGCCCGTTTTTAAATTGGATTGGTGGTTTTTCTGGTGTTCAGTTTTGTAAGTTCTTTATAAATTTTGGATATTAATCCCTTATCAGATGTATTGGCGGATATGTTCTCCCATTCTTTGGGTTGTCTTTTTATCTTCTTGATGATTTCCTTTGCCATGCAAAAACATTTTAGTTTGATGTAGTCCCATTTGTTTATTTTTTCTTTTGTTTCCCTTCCTATGAGCAATGCCAAAATTTTGCTGTCTGTGTTTTCTTCTACAATTTTTATGCTTTTGGGTTTAACATTTAAGTCTTTGATTCATTTTGAATTTATTCTTGTATGTGGTGTAAGAAGGTGGTCTAGTTTCATTTTTCTGCACATATCTGTCCAATTTCCAAACATCATTTACTGAATAAACTATAGTTATCCCATTGTATGTGCTTGTTTCCTCTACCAAATATTAATTGACTGTAAAGGTGTGGGTGTATTTCTGGGCTCTCTATTCTGCTCCTTTGATCTATGTGTCTGTTTTTATACCAATACCATGCTGTTTTGATTACTAAGGCCTTATAGTATAGTTTGGTATTAGGTGGTGTGATTCCTCCAACTTTGTTCTTTCTCAGGATCACTCTTCCTATACTTCCATATAAATTTTTGAAACATTTGTTTCAATTCTGTGAAATATGTCACTGGAATCTTGATAGGAATGGCACTGAATCTATAGCTTGCTTTTGGTAGTATGGACATTTTAATGATGTTAAGACACTGAAGAAATTGAAGATGATATGAACAAGTGGAAGCACATACCATGTTCATGGACAGAGAACACGTTTTAATATAACTACTCTCTTCTCAGTTTCCTTAGCTGTAAAATGGGAATAACAACAGAACCTATGCCACAGGAAAAAATTATTTAATACAGGAAAAGCACTGAAAATAGTGCCTAATATTAAGCCAGACCTCAATAAATGCCCTTAGTACATTATAGCTGTAGTTACTATTACTTAATGCTACATTTTCATAGCAAGCACTCTTTTTCCTCGGAATGTGTTGATTTGGGTTTATCTCAAAGGGAAGGACTAGTGGAGGCAGGGGAGAGGTCCCTCTAAAACCCATGACAATACTTCTTGGCTCGGCCACTAGCCTGGGTTCTTGCCATTTACTAATTTGCCTTAATGTACTTGCTGGTTATATTCTGGTAGCAGTTAAGTTCTGTCTTCTTTCAGAAGCCTTTAAAAACCCATACTTGTACTTGTTTGCATGTATTAAAGGCAGAACAAATTTACTTATTGCGTGTAGCTCCTCCCAATAATTGATTCATTCTGCCTTTAAGTCCTCAGAAAAATGTTAATTGACTTTCTGCAGAGGTATTCCAGCATGTTCCAATATAGACATGGTCTCTGTCCTCATGGTGCCTTCAGTCTAGCAGAAGAGGTAGACATGTCGTGATTTTGCAAGTAAACATATAGTTACCAGTTGTGGTAAGTGCTATTTCAGGAAAACTACAAGCTGCCTTGAGGTCATACGTAAGGCAGAAAGCCAGATCCAATTTAGATAGGGGGTTCAGAGAAAGTTTAAGCTGAGAACTAAAGGATGATTCAGAAATTAACAAGAGCTGAAGGCACTTCATGTAGAAGGGACAATCGGTACAAAGCCCAGAGATTTAAAATACAAAGATTTAAGGAATGGAAAGATGCCGGTGGCCGGCATTTAGGGAACAGGAGGAAGCGTGACAAAAATGCGAGTGGAGCCTGCAGTTGACTTTAGAATGCACCAAAACCAAGAACGATTAAGGCTAGGATAGAGGGTCAGATAAATGGGCAGATACATAATAAAGCAAGTAGAAAATGGTAAAGTTCAGGGGGTCAGTCAATGGAGAGTCACTGTAATTTTGTTTTCAACTTTGCTTGTTTGGAAAATTTCATAATAAAATGTTAGAAGAAAGAGGTACTTAGGGACCTGATCACATTGAGCCTCGTTGAACGTAAGGAGTTTGGACTTTATCCAAAGATGGATCGAAAGCCATTAAAAGATTCTGATCAGGGGGAAATATGATCAGGTTTGTTCTTTCAAAGCTCAGACTGGCTGCTTTGCAGGGTGGGGACATGGGGCTGGGCAGCAAGAGAACAGCAGTGAAAGCAAGAGGACAATTGGGAGATTGTGGCTCTACTCTCGGCTGGTGGCAGCAGTGAAGATGGGGGAGAATTAGCTACGTTAAGAGATACATTGTAGAAGGATGGATAGGACTTACTCCATCTGACAGATTGGGTAGAAATGGAGAAGTAGATGGTGATAGTGTCAAGAAAGGCTCCCAGGATTTTTCCCTAAGAATGGATGCCTAATGGGGCATTTCACCAAAACCGGAAACAGACTTTGGAAGTTGACTAGTTTGAGGGGCATGTGAGACATCTGGTCTCACCTTGAGGCTCTCAGGTAAGCAGTTGGATATCTGGGCCTGCAGCTCAGAGGCAAGATCTGGACTAGATATACAATTTGGGACATCACACATATTAAAACTATTTAAAACTGTGAAGAGATGAGATGATTGGGAGACCAGCACCCATGGCAGAATTTGAGTCAATGAGTGAAAAGTTACCAGGAAACTGATCTTGGCTCGGTATGAAGAAATTGTAACAAAAAGTACCTTCAATAGAATGGCTTATTAAGTGTAGTTAACCACACACTGAAAGTACTCAAACAACACGATGTGGCCATTTCTCAGCAATGTGATAGACTGCGAGGGTCCAGTCTTGCTTTGGTTGAGTTTAGCGTGTCTCTGAACTTGAGATCTGTGTGATCTGTGAAATGTTATAGCTTCGTGGGTGTCATAAGAATAAAAGCAAGGAAGTAAGATTCGCTGCTCCCCCTACCCCAACACACACACATTCAAGGAAGAGAGAAGCTATGATGAATTACACTGGAAAGGTACATAAAAAGGGCTTTTGAAACGAGGAGGCACTGGAAAAATAAATGGAGGCAGGGTGATGATGGAGAGCTGCCTTGTAGTTCCTTAAGTTGCTTTATGTATTTGTATGCAAATGCCAGGTCAGAATAGTGTTTCCAATGCATATGGATGAATGTTTGAGTTCTCCGCTGTTCTCAGAAAAATATGAAATGGAAGGTGGGCAGAAGCTGCTGAATGCTATTGTAAATGACCTTTCTGGGGATGGGAAATGTTCTGCTACTAAACGTAATAACCAGAGTGCATTGAAAATCACTAGCAAGTATTCATTATTAGCATCCAGGTCCCCAGGGGCAATCCCAAGCCCTTTATGAGGGCTGGTCAGAAACTTACCAATGAACCTGGGGTGAATAATATTAGGCCAGTCCTGTCAAAATATTGGTAATGCTCTCTGAAAAGAGCACAGCTGTAGACTGACATTCCTAGACTCTGGCATTTGCATTTACGATGAAATGAAGGGTCCAATTTACACACTTAGCTTAGGATAGAGAACAAAGGTTTCTTGAGGACTATCTGTATTCCAGACATTTTCCTAAGTGTGTCTTGTGAGTTGACTCATTTAACCATTATCCATAGGCCTAAGAGAATGGTTACATGAGCCCTATTTTTCAAAATCAGACATTTTGAGGTTTGGAGGAGCAAAGAAAATTGTGTCAAGGGGCTGTGACAAACCAGATTGGAAACCAGGACTGCCTGGATTGCAGGTATGTGCCCTTTGCCTGTCCCTGCTGCCTGTCGGATTTTAGGGGGCAATGCAGGTTGTGTTCTGTCCCCTGCAACCAACCCCACCTCTTCCCAGTGTGCAGGGCACATGTCTGCACTGTACCCATGTGTCCCTCGGGGAAGGAGCTGAATTCCCCCCGCCAGCACCTGACTCTGTGGTTGATTTACACCTGTAGATTTGTTCTACTCTGTAAGAAAAGAAGAGAAATATTTATGGACTTGAGCAATCAAAATGTGAAAATTAGCTGGGTTTTTATAGCCTTCTCCATGTCCCTTATGCCCAGTGCAGTCCCCAGGCTGAACTGAGATGGTCCCATTGGGCAGCTAGGCACCCATTCTGCAGAGCTGATGGCCACAGACAGAACTGCCTGGAGCAGAGCAAAGGTGGGGGACAAAGGCAGCTACATGTTC
Source organism: Tonatia bakeri (assembly GCA_004024845.1). Lineage (NCBI taxonomy): Eukaryota > Metazoa > Chordata > Mammalia > Chiroptera > Phyllostomidae > Tonatia > Tonatia bakeri. The sequence goes on along the minus strand of PVIA01003154.1, from coordinate 142,064 downwards.
TTTTGCACATAAATGTGGAGGCATCTGAGGCCCCATTTTGGCCAGAGCAACTGTCTAATGCTGCTTTCTGTACCCTCCAGTAATGAATTTGTTCTCACCAAGCTTGTCATCTTTTCTACCAAATTTCCTCCTTCTGTCTATCCAGTAGAGCTCCAGAACCAGGCTGAAAATCACCTCTGCCATACCAGTTCTGACCTCACTATCTTATTGGGAGCACAGATGCTTTTTACAAGACCACTGGGAGCTTTGTCTTAAATAATCTAGGAACCCTTGAATTCTTATGCTCCAAGTTCATAATTGAAAGAGCTAGAAGTGATGCTTGTGTGAAATTCATAGAAAACTAATTAGTATTCATTTTTTTTGGAGAAGGGGACATGATGGGTAATAGAAAGAGACTGGTTTATAGAGGGGCGAGTGAGACTCTGTTACGTGCTTTAGAGGAAATATGATTGCTTACAGCAAGTGAAAAAAAGTGGAGACTCTGGGCAAGGAGCAAAAAGGTGCGTGTAGTCGAAGGACCTGGAGGGGCCCCTGTGGCAGTGTTCCAGCCCAAGAAAGATGAGGTCTGCTAGATGGATTGTGCCAAAGAGCAGCTTACCTCTGAGAGGCTGCGTTCCAGGGGTACTGGGCTGGGTGCTGGGGGGTGGACAGCCCCCTCCATCGTGCACTGCTGATTCTGCTGCTGTAAATCCATGTTTAGAAATGAACCTGAAGAGGTTGCAGAATGGCAGGCAACCTCTTCCACTTAATGGTAGGAGATTAACTCTGTGACCCTTGGGAGATGCACAGCATGCAGAAGGTGGGAAGGCTGTAAAGGGAATATTGCAGCAAGAGGCTGAGCACTTGCAGGTGGTCTCAGAGCCAGAATTCCCAGATCCCTGGTACAAAAAGCACCAGGAAGCGTTTCGCCAAGAGTGTTTTACCAAAATGGAGAGCTGCACAGAAAACCCAAGGAAGGTAACTTTGCTCAGGGAGCTCAGCAGAAGCCAAGTTGGGGCCAGGTACACCCCACATGGGCGGTCTGTCACTTCACAACAGCTGTGTTGTCGTCATTCACCTTCCTCTTTTAGGTCTTTTATGTTTTTATTTATAAGACAAATAATACGTAAATGCCTTTTTTACTTGAAAGGATTTGAGCATTATATAAGTAAATAAAGCACATTATGAATCACCCTCCATCCCCGCACCTACCCTGCTTCCCTGCCCAGGGGCTACCATTGTCAGTAGTTGGGGGTATGCCTCCTTAGAGCCACCTTTGTGTATTCATTCATGTAAATATACACAAACAGATATGTGTTGGGGGAGGGATGGTGTCTCTGTGTAACTGAATGCACACCATTTATTTGCACTTTGTTTTTTTCCTCCCTCTCAGTGATAGAAGTCTGAAAGATCTTTCATGTTGGGACACCTGTGTCCCCTTCCTTCTAATGGCTGCACAGTGTCCATGCTATGACTATACCATAGTTTCTTTAGTAATCCTCTTGTGGGTGGATGGGAAAGAGGTTCTAGCTTTTCGTATTATATAAGATGCTGCAGTGATTATTTATATATATATGCTCTTGTTTAAATGCCCTCCTTCCTGATTTTATCATCTTTAAAGTCATGACACAGCTTCTCACTCTTAGCAAAATGGCCAGAGGGACTCTCTGGTCCTCTATTTATTCTCCAAGTAGCCTTGGGTAAGTCATTCAACCTCATGAACTTGAATTTCCTGATGTAGAACATGGGAATACCTTGCATGTCTATGTACCTGTGCACAGTACTGCCTATACCAAAACCATTGCAGGTGTCAGGGTTAATAACAAGTGATGGTGATTTCTGGCCCTTGTGGAAGGCTTGCTGTATGCTAGGGATGGACTTGGGGCTTTAAAGTATGTTTCCCATTTAATCCTCCCAACTCTATAGGTTGATACTGGCCTGTACCTCTTTAGGTGAAAAGTTGAAGCAGAAGGAAATGAGTTCTTGTCCAAGGTTACCCAGCAGTGAGTGTGGCAGAACAGAATTCACTCCCAGCTCTGTCTGATTGTCAAGCCCATGTTCCTGAACTCTGCAGCAGGTCATGTCAATGGAGCATATGTGGAAACACCTGTTTAAAACAAAAGTCATGATGTTGACACAGAGCAAAGACTTTATTTTCATAAACAATATCTTTTTGAATCAACACCAATATAAAGGGTCCAATTTTTATCAAGACTTTGAAAATGAATGGAGGGAATGCAGTATTCTAAGCACTGATGTGGATTATATTCTAAGTGGGTATTTTTTCCAGTCCTGCCATTATACTTAATCACATTTGCTCTCTGGTCTTCAGTTTCTAGTCTACTAAAATGAGGTTGAAGAAGGGGATGGGCAGGCATGCTATGCTAATGGGCAGGCTTTCTGGTTGGAAGTTTCTGTGATGCACTATGTCTCTATTTGTGACCATAGATAGATCTCCTTGGTGTGTGCTGACGGTGTGTTCCGGGGCAAGTCGGGGGGACACAAGCATAGGCTTTAAATGGTCCTAGGATTTCAGGCCTGGCTGTTCTTACTGATGGATCAGATCATCCTTCTGGCAAGAAGGCTCTGGTGCAGCCAAGAGGCGGAACCAGAAAGGGTTCCATCTCTTTGCCAAAAGCCGCTGCAGATGGAGGAGCCAGTCTGTCTGGGCGGTCCATGACTTTGAGAGAAGCCATTTGGCAAAGTTATTGGCAGGAGCTGCCTTGCAGCATGAAGGCTGGAGACTGTCCTGGGGTGGAGTAAATCAGGGACGCAGCAAAGGTGGCTGGTGGAACAAATAACCATCTGGGGAGCTGGGCACTGCTCATCTTGCAGCACCAACAGGCAAGAGGAAGTGCCAGTCGGTGAATCTGAGCGCTCAATGACACGATGTGACAGGCACAATGGAATTTCTCCCTGGCTATTGTGTGCTTCATGGAGGGGGTTATAAACCCCATGTGAACCTGGCTCCTTCAGAAATCAGGAAGGCTCCAACGTCTTCCACTGTTCCAAAGTAGGAAAGGAAATTCATCAATTCAAACAAAGACCGTGGATTGTATTCATCACCAGGTGCTATGCAGATTGTGCAGGGGACTATGGTGAAGTGTAAGTTCTTGTTCTCAAGTATCTTCCCATCTATTCAGGCAGATGACATTCTGGCCTTCTGAAAATATACTTCATCTTGTGCCAGGCCCTGTGAGTCTGGGCTGTGTTGGCCTGTCAGTCACCCCAGGTGGCTGAGGGGGTAGAATCAGAGCCTGCTGGCTCTAGACCCACTTCCAGCAGTGTTGGCTCTGTGGTCTGACCGATCATGCTGCATCTCTGATTGTTTTCTCCTTTCTATCCAAAATGTGTTTCCTTGGCATGGTTCCAGTGAAACACACTCACTTGGATTCAGGGTGCTTCTTCCTGTAGGCTGATGGAGGACCGTGGAGCTGCCAGCACATGAAATGGCCATTTGCATGTCGCTAAAGACAGTGGTGATTTCATAGCATCCTGAGCATTTCACACCCATGAAGCAGGGACTGCGGCTGCACGCCAGGCACTTCTCCAGTTTCCTGTTCTCTTCTAGGAAGGGCTGAATGAAGGAGATCCTTTGCTAGAGCTGTGGCCCCATGGGGAGGTTGTCACCGCCAGAAAGGCTGATGTTTTCTTCCCTATAAAATGTGGAAGGAGATGAGGCAACATGTCCCCTGCTAATATGTTACTGGTTATATGTGAGAATTAAATAAATACAAAAGAATGCCTCTCTTGTTCCATGCATTTGGGACCAATGGTTGACAGTACTTTGGAAAAGTTAAGGCAGAGAATTATAAAAAATGGTATACCTATTTTTTCCTAGATTTATTTTCATAATTGACTTTCTTGTCAAAACTACTGATTTGTATTGTATTTTTTCCATTACCATTTACCCCCCTTATACCCTGTCCCACCTCTACCTCAGCCGCCCACAGTCACCACACTGTTGTCTGTGTCCGTGAGTCCTTCTTCCTTTTTGCTGGATCCCTCCACTCCTCAGCCCCGTCCCAGAGCTGTCTGCCTGCTCTCTTAACGATGAGTCTGTCTGTATTTTGCTTATTTGTTCAGTTTGTTCATTAGATTTCACGTATGAGTGAAGTCATCATATGGTGTTTGTCTTTCTCTGACTGACTTGAAGGGCTTTTGATGAATCAAGGCTTAATCCTTTAGTATGGGTTTGCTGATTGAGGGTTATATTTTGTTACACAAACCACATCCAGAATGGCAAAGACCACCCTTGAGTTTGGTCCTTGAGCTTGAGTGAGAGAGCAGACACCTGAGAAGCAACCGTGCTACAGACCCATCTGGGTTTCTATTGTCGTCCCCAGTCTTCTATCTCTCCTACCTTTAATTCACAATTTTTGTCATCTTTTAAAAGCATTCGACTCAGCTTTCATGTGAAACAAATACTCTTTCTTTTCACACCTTCTTTTCCTCACTTTCCATGATATTTAATTAAATAACAAGTATAGCTGAGATCAGGAGGTCTGGGAACAAACACCCTGGCTCTCAGCAAACAGTCAGCTCCGACCAGAAGAAGCTAAGTGTGCCTCGGTATCAGAGCTTGGCCTACTAATTAGAGCAGAGAGCATGCTATAGGCCTATTTTACAGAGGGAACAGAAGGCATTTTTTCATCCCGTGAGTCTCCCACTTAGAAGTCTGTTAAGACAGCTTCTGTTGTAATTGTAATGAGGAGGAAGAGCTCCCACATGCTGAGTGCTTGCTATAAACTAGGAATTAGGTTAAGTCCTTTATATGTACTATATATGGTATACTCCATATTTGTGTATGATGTACTATATGTATATATAGATATAGATATGATCGAGATACATGAATACATGTGTGTGTATCGTTTGATCCTCACACCAACCATCAGAAGTATCTACAATTAAAGCTGAATTAAGTGAGACTTTTAGGACTGTTTTTACTATTGTTTGTCCATCTTCTTATATACAGTGCCTGCCTGGCAAATAACACATGTTACATATTTATTAAGAAAATAAGGGAATCCATTTCTATTTTAGTGATGCTGAAACTGGGGCTTAGAGAACTTATGTAATCAGCAGACGCAGGACTTGAATGCATACAGGTGTGTCTGACACAAAAATTTATGTTCTTGAGAAGAAACTTAGGTGTATTACAATAATTTTTTTAAAGGATATCTTTTTTTTAAAGATTTTATTTATTTATTTTCAGAGAGGGAAGCGAGGGAGAAAGAGAGAGAGAGAGAGAGAAACATCAATGTGTGGTTGCTGGGGACCATGGCCTGCAACCCAGACATGTGCCCTGACTGGGAATCGAACCTGCGATGCTTTGGTTCGCAGCCCGGGCTCAATCCACTGAACTACGCCAGCCAGGGCTGTATTACAATAATTTTTTCACAAAGTTCTTGGTCATATATTTTGGATCCCATATTGCCCTATGAATAACTTTGTAACAGGAAAAAATTTGGTATCATCTCCACTTTGTACAGGTGTGTAAACGTGCTAGAACAGGGGTAAGGAAACTTCCTGGAAAGAGCTAAATAGTAAATATTTTAGGCTTGGCTGATCACAGTCTGTCCCAACTACTCCACGCTGCCATTGTGACGTGTGAGTCCAGCTGTGTTCTAGCAAAACTTGTTTTGCTAAATCCAATGGTGGCCCATGGACATTAGTTTGAAACCCAGAAGAAGTTTTAGAAATGTTTTTCTTCCAAGTGATCAGCTGCGGTCAGTGCTGGAGGGAAGCTGAACCGAACAGAAATGACTTAGCAGGGAGAGACAGGCTTGTGGGGCTCCGCAGGTGGAGAGGCGTGGCAGGAGCTTTCCTAAGGGAGAGCGGAGTCTCAGGTGGTGAGTGGAGGCCAAAAGAGGCTAGGAAAATGCTACGTTCTTTGAGCGAATGAGCTGCGGACGACAGATGTGATAAACTGTTTAATAGCCCATTGGAATTCCTGCATGTAACCATAGCTCTTCCAAGTAGTGTCCTGCAATCATTCACTCAGCAGTCATTTAGAAAATATTTGTTATGTACTAGGCATCATGCTAAAATAAACAGGCATACCATCAAAAAGAAGCAAACAGGTATACCCCTCTCTCGTAGAGCTTGTATGCTATTGGGAAGATACATGTTAAATAAACACAAACACAAGAATATGACTATATATCTTGTTAAATACTATATAGGAAAAGCAAAGAGGTTATGAGAGAATACAGTGTCTGTTCACTAATGAAAACTTGGAGTATAAAGGAAAGTGCAAAAAAGAAAATCACATTTACGTCTAGCCTCAGACATGATCATTATAAATGCTTTTTGATGTGTTTTCTTCCAGGGTGTGTGTGGGGGCGGGGGGGAGGGGAGCACTGGGGGAGGGGCAGGAATGAAAAAGAGAGGGTCAGTAATGGATGAATACTGGAATTATGTAAAATGATATCCTATCCATTACTATTTTTTATTTAACTCAAGCACAATGCTGTGAGCATTTTTCTGTAACACCCTATAGTTAAACCAATCACCTAGTTTTAGCAATCACCTAATGTAGGAAGTTTGGACTATTTTCAATATTTTGCTATAATAATTGTGTGGTAAATAATTGAATTAATGTAAATCATTTGCTTTAATAATTGTGTGATAAATAATTAATCTGAATCATCTTTTTGGTTATTTTCTTAGAACAAGTTTCTAACATCAAGATTGCTAGGATAAAGAGCACAAACAATTAATTTTCTAGATAATATTAGTCAGTTGCCTTCTACAAATGTTGTGCCCAGGATCACCTTTACAGTTGCCCTGCCCTTTGCCCCCTTTGTTCAGTCCGTATTTTGCCTCTCCTTACACTGGCACTGATTTTCAGATTTTGAAGTTCAGACTAGGAAACTTATGTGGGGTGAAGATTAGAAAAAAAAGTCCATGAAGATCTAACCATGAAACTTGACTTTGATCCCATTGCCCCTGTTTTGCCCCAAAGCCCCAGGTCCTCTCCTTCTGAGAGGAAGGCAAGCTCAGCTCTCAGCCTCTGCCATTAAACACATGGGTGAGGAGCTTATTCTCCGGGATTGAATGCCCATCTGCATTTTAAAAAATGACATTCATGGTTCCAGCGCATCATTTGTAGATAAGTATATGGAACCTAGTGACCCAGAAATGTCAATTTTTCTCAAACTGGTCTTCAAAAAATCAGGGACCCAGAATGACGACAAGTATGGTGGGGAGAGAGAGTTCAAATATGACATTTCTGAAACCTACGTTAACTTTTCTTTGGTTAATCCTGTGTATGGTCAAATGCAATTTCAACCCAGGCAAATCTGAGAAAAGCCAGGCTCTGTCATTGGCTTTACAGTTCCGGCCATATCTAGTTTTCCCTAAAACTTGGGAGCATGATTTAATGGAAACGAAAAGTGCACATCTTACAAACCACTGCTGGGATTGCAATTTTAGTGCATAATTTTTAGTCCCCCTTCGAACTGCAGTGGCTGTCTGCATTTCAGCAGTCTTGGGGGATTGCAGTCGGGAGTCGGTCTGTGGTTTCAGCTCATTGTGCTCGAGTATCTGCAGGCATGTCTCTCCCTCTGTTGTGTCTTGAGGCATTGAAATGAGAACACTAAGTTTTCTAACACATTTTTCATGTAAAAAAAAGTATGAAGTACTAAAAATCCACAGATTAGGACCTACGCGCTCAGTAGATAAAATGTAAAAGTATGTGTAGGTGGATGGGTGGATGGATGGACAGTTGAATGGGTAAAGATTTGTGGTGGTTTGTAGGAGATTTGCTTCCTCTGAGGACTAAAAGTGCCAAAACAGCTTCTAGAAACATCAAGTTTAAAGTCATGATTTGGAATTAGAACATTACAATCTACCTCTCCTCGCCTGTCCCTCTGGCTGGAGGGCAGGGCCGGAGGGACGGGGCGAAGCATTAATCAGGGCAGTGCAGACCCTCAAGGACGTGCTCCCAGGAAGCCAGTGGTGGTGCTAGTTTTCAAAAGGAAGACATGACAGAGAGGAGAAGAGTTCTGGAACCCTGAGCTCACAGAAGAGATGGGGACATTTTGGTGCTTCTAGCTGATATCTCCTGCCATGACCAATGTCTCATTCCATTCCAGTTCTGTAGGATTAGCCTAGGTGATCCTACTACTAATGTGTATTGGGTTGGCCAAAAAGTTCATTTACTTTTTTTCATACTATGGCTCCAGTTGTGCTTCGTTGTCCTGTACTTCATTCAAAACAATTGTATTAGATTGTATTGTGACAGCCACTACATCAGCATGCATTTTTTAAAAATGATCAAAATTGGTGAATTTTTGTACAGCCATTTTAATGTTGAAAATGGAAGAAAATATACAACATTTTCAGTGCATTATACTTTATTATTTCAAGAAAGGTAAAAATGCAATTGAAACACAAAAAAAGATTTGTGCAGTGTTTGGAGAAGGTGCCATAACTGACTAAATGTGTCAAAAGTGGTTTGGGAAGTATCTTGGTACTATAGACATTCTGGCCAAATAATTCTTTGCTGGGGGTCTGTCTTATTCATTGGAAGATGTTTGGCAGCACCCCTGGCCTCTACCCACTAGAAGTCAATAGTAGGAGATGACCGACATACTCAAAATATCCAAATCAACAAAGTTATTGGTGAAAGTGAAAAATGTGTCTTTTATTTTATGGAAAAAAGTAAACAGACTTTTTGGCCAACCCAGTGCTATGTTTTGGAAGTCAGAACACTAAGTCACTTCCTAGGACCCCTTGCAGGGGCAGAGATCAAACACTCGCTACGGTCTCCCCAGGTCCTGAAGAACTCTGTGCCCCATGATGGAAAGGCAGAAGCAATTTCAGTATCACGCTGTGGCTGCCAACATGCTTACTCAGTCCCTAAGCTTTCTCAGCACAATTTGAGATGGAAATTTTCCGATCAGAATTTTTCCTACAAGTCTTAGAAACTTGGATCAGAGCCCGTTGTGCAAGCCAGGTTTTTTTTCTTCTTCCAGTTACTTGACAAGCAGGTTGCCTTTGAGTCACTCATATGGATGGCCTTGATCTAGACATTGGCACATGCTGAAACAGCATAAAATATTTTCCTACTCTTGCTTGACCCTTTAAGAAGATCAGTCTGTACACAATTTTCTCCTGTTTATAAACCTTAATGTTTTCTGCCTGTCTCCTCATCTCCTGGGTCTCTCCTAACTGATCTTCAAAGGAACTGGACTGGCTTGGGCTGGGTCCTCCCCACCCTAGGTCATTCCTGCTTCCCTGCCCCACACATACTGTCTCCACTTCCCCAGGACCTACAAGGCCTGCTGCAAATCCATTTTCCCATGAAGGTTTTCCTAAACTCCTCAAGTTCTTACCTCCTGACAACAATCCTGTGAGCTGTAGGTATTATCCCCATTTTACAAACATGAAAACTGAGGGCCAAGTGCAGATAGCCATCCAGAAAGAGGCAGACCTGGGTATTGTTTTCCCAACAGGAAAGAAGCTCTTAGAAGGCAGCCATCATGTTTTTGCTTTTCCTACAGAGGACAGTGCAGTCCTCGGCATACAGGTGCTAAGGGAATGGTTTTGGACTTGATTTGAGTTTGATAGTAGATTGGTAATACCTCTGTAGTTAGGAGAGCAGCCAGTTACATATTCTTTACTTGGGAATTTAAGCCTGTAGATCCCTCTAAACAGGTTAAAGCCAAGTTCTCCTACCTCCACTACAGTTTAAAGATAGAGGGGAGATGTCCAGTGATGTGCTGTTATTTTTGCAATCACTTGGAAACTGGCAGCTAATTAAAAGCAGAGCCTATTATTTATCCTGTAATTCATTCATTTATGGGTTTATTCTTTCATTGTGCTCTTTAAGCATCCAGCAAGTATTGATTGAGCAACTGAAACCTCATTTATGTGTATGAGTTCGTATGTGATTATATCATTATGAAAAAATATATAACAGCTTATTAACATTGGTTGTGGGGGAGGGGTGAAGCAAGCAAAAATAAGACTACTAAAAAACTTAAAGATTGTCACATCTGTGATAAAAAAAGGAATGAATTTCTCTTGTACAAATGTCTACATATATACATAAGGAATTACTTGTGAAGAATAGCTTCCAAAATATTGATAATGGTTATCTCAGATTGGTAGAGCTTTCAGTAATTTTTACTATTTATCTGTATATTTTCAATAATATGTGGCAGTTTAAAAATAAGTATATAATTGCATAATAAAGACAAGCTGTCATTATGGTAAAAAAGAATTCATGAGCATGTACTGTGTGCAGAGAATTAAGTCTCTGGATATCAATGTAGTAAATGTTCACCTGAGTCCTTCCTTTTACTTTGAAGTCACATTGATAATTTTTCAAGTGAAAATCTGTTTGAACCTGGAAAAAGTAATGATAAGTGGACACTACTAACTATCAAATTATGTAACAAGAGTCCCTTTCAAGCTCTTACCTGTAGGTCTGGGTGAAAGGGCTTTGTCAGTGAGCTTGGCCCTTAGGTTTAGAGCTTCTTCCATCTCTGTGTCTTGGCTGAAACAATAAAGGTAAGATGATATCTCTGACCTCAGCCAATCATTTCATAAGGGGGCTGGGGAAGCGTCTGGATGAGTCAGTAAAAATTGTAATGATGGAAAAGCCATCTAAGAAAAAGTGTCCCAAAGCCCATGGGTCAGAGCCAGTTCCGCTGCACAGGAAGAATCTCACAGTCTGAGTTTATTGACACAGAAGGTGGTTCTAATTACCCCAAAGGAATTCCTGGCATGTTTTGCCAAAGCCAGTCTGAAGATGTTTCTTCAGTGGATTAGTGACATCCCGACCAACTGGAGAGGTCTATACATGGGGTCAAGTGTGGTATGTCACACCGTGACTGTTAGTGACAGAGCATAGGTATATTTTTATCAGAGTGATGTAGGCAAGGAGCCACCACTGTCCACTCATGAGATGTTCCTGACTTTGGGAAGTATGGCATGTTTTATGTTTGAGAAGCTTTGGTTTGCTTGGCAGTCATTGATCATGGCCTCAGCAACCATCCTAACTTCTGTTTTTCTACTTTGGGTAAACCTGGCAAGATGATCCAGAGTCAGAGTCTCAGTGATTAATCAAGCAATCAGCTTTATAGCCCCACAACCAGTGACTTGAAAGGATGAATGAGCCAAATATAGGCTCAAGGAAAACTTGTACTTATGGTCTTTAGTCTTACCTGTTTGTGTTGACTTACAAAACATTTCAAGAAAAGAACTGTAACAGGAAAAGCAGGATGATGGTGTCACATCACAAAACCCTTTCAATCTGTCAGATAAGTTGAGGGGAAACCATAGCCTAAGATGTATATGAAGGCACCAAAGAAATTGTTTTCTTTTTTTTAAAAGATTTTATTTATTTATTTATTTTTATAGAGGGAAGGGAGGGAGAAAGAGAGAGAAACATCAATGTGCGGTTGCTTGGGGCCGTGGCCCGCAACCCAGGCATGTGCCCTAACTGGGAATCGAACCTGTGATGCTTTGGTTCGCAGCCCGTGCTCAATCTACTGAGCTATGCCAGCCAGGGCAGAAATTGTTTTCTTGATTTTCACATCTTTGCTCTTGAACCTCTTGGTCTTACCCTTCCAATGAGATGTAAAAGCACTCAACAGTAATAAATACTCTCTTGTATTGATCTCTCCAAGTTTCACTCCAGGTGGAAAATTTTTTTTCTCCTCCCTGCATAAAAATGTCCTTCACACTATCCCCTTTCACTGCTGTCTCAACCGATCTCCCAAATTTCTGCTCTCTAATGTGGACATGCAAGGGAGAAAAACATGAAACCATGAAATCTGAACAGGAACCCAAAGGCATCCTTAGCAAAATACATTCACCCCTTTGTTGAGCTACTGAGAGTGTCTCTCTCCTGCTTCATAACACAGCAGTTTGGTGATACTCCTTTTTGCTTGCACAGAATGGTTTCTCAGGCTATTTCATACCAACATTGACTGATCTGGGGATTTGCCAGGCTTATACAGAAGTAAGGTCATTGGAATAAATCCCTTTCAACTGTCAAACCAACTGAGCGAAGAGTTCCACGGATGTCTTGGGTAATTATCAGTTCTAAATAGTCCCCTTTCCTCTTGCCTTTTAAATTAGTCTGTCAGTAAACCAATGTGGCTGACCAGGTTGAAATGTTAGCAGCCAAATTTTAAGCAAGACAGAAGTTACATAAAACAGTCATGCTGTCTTATACTCATGAAAGGGTTTTATGTTTCTGCAGAGTATTTTCACAGCTCTTATCTACTATGCATAATAAATTTGGAGAATAAATTTTATTTCTTTTCATTTCCTTAAGAAGGAAACTGAGATCTGGGGCAGTCGATCAATGTGCCTGAGATCATGTGGCTGATTTGTGGCGGAGACCAGACTGAGGTCCAGAGATTTTGATTCCTGGAATAGAGTTCTTCCTGTGATACAAGAATACTGAATAAACCAATTATTACCTTTTTTAATATTTTATTTATTGATTTTTAGAGAGAGAGGGGAAGGGAAGGAGAAAGGAAGAGAAACATCAATGTGTGGTTGCCTCTCACATGGGCCCCACTGGGGACCTGGCCTGCAATCCAGGCATGTGCCCTGACTGGGAATCGAACCAGTGACCCCTTGCTTTGAAGTCTGGTGCTCAATCCACTGAGCTACACCAGCCAGGGCCCAATTATTTTTTTAAAAAATATTTTTCAGTTACAGTTTACATTCAATATTATTTTGTATTAGTTTCAGGTACAACACAGTAGTTAGATAATCACATGCTTTACAGAGTGGTCCCCTCGATATTTATTTGCAGTACTCACCTGGTACCATACAGAGTTATGACAATACCGTTAACCATTCCCTGTGCTGTGCTTCACATCCCTGTGACTGTTCTGTCACTATCAATGTGCACTTCTTAATACTTTCACCTGTTTCACTCCCTCCCTTCTGGCAACCTTGTCTCTTTGTGTTTCTATTTTCTTTCTTTGTTTTGCTGTTTAGATTATACATCTTGGTGAAATCATGGAATTTGTCTTTTTCTGATCAACTTATTTCACTTAATACCCTCTAGGTCCATCCATGCTATTGCAAACGGTAAGATTTCCTTCGTTTTATGGCTGAGCAGTATTCCATTGTATATATATGTAGCACAGCTTTTTTATCCACTCATCTACTGATGGATACTTGGGTTGTTTCAATATCTTCGCTATTGTAAATAATGCTGCTAAGAACATAGGGGTGGGTATATTCTTTTGAATTAGTGTTTTGGGTTTCTTTGGATATATACCCAGAAGTGAGAATGCTGGGTCATAAGGCAGATCCATTTTTAATTTTTTGAGAAACATCCATACTGTTTTCCACAGTAGCTGCACCAACTTGCATTCCCACTGACAGAGCGCAAGGCTTGCCTTTGCTCCACATCTTCACCAACACTTGTTTGTTGATTTACTGATGATAGTCATTCCGACAGGTGTGGAATTGTATCTCACTGTGGTCTTAATTCGCATTTCTCTGATGATTAGTGATGTTGAGTGTCTTTTCAAATGTCTACTGGTCGTCCGAACATTCTCTTTGCATTGTTTGATTTTTGCTGTTGAGCTGAATAAACCAACTTTCACTGAACTTCCAACTAGGTCAAAACTTGTGGTCTTAGAAAAAAAATGTTTGTTCTTGTTGACTCTCTGCAAGGTGTTAGCCACCTATATCCTTTGCACAAGTTTCTTTGGGAAGAGCAAGTACATAGTCCCATGACTGTTGAGCCTAGGTGTGAGATATGTCTCATTCCTAAGGTCCAGTCATTGTTGCTGTTGTCAAGTGGAAGGGCTTTGGGGCCGCACTCCTGGCCAGTGCAGCAAGCCTCAAAGAACTAGGGTTTGTTGATTTTAAAGATGTGGAAAAGCCCAGTGAACTTAGCTGCATTTCATGACTAAATACTACACCTGGATATCTAACTCACAAGTATCTGTCATATGGAACAAGTAAGACAGTAGGGAAGAAAGACAATGGATTGATCATCTCCATCAGCCCCATTATCTCTGGAAACATAGTATGAAGGCAGGGAGGCTACATTTACTGAGCGGTTTTTACGCACTATGTATATCTTTTGCTTCATTTCTTCTTACATGAGTAGTTGACTTCTTTACTGAGAAGAAGGGCTTATTACTTAAATCCCCTAACTATGATTTTCCAAATTAAAATTGGGACAATAATAGTAACCACCTTCCATGTTGTTGTGAGGAGCCAGTGAGAATAGCTGTGCAGTGGTTGCTTCAGTGCCTGACATATGTTGAACATTCAGTAAATAGTTGTTTGAGTATTTCTAGAAGCTTTAGGGGGTCATAAGTTTTACTTGAACAGAACCATACATTCTTTCTGCCCTCCAAATTCCTAGAGTTCAGGATTATACTAAAAAAAAAAAAAAAATATATATATATATATATATAACACACACACACACACATACATATATATATACACACATACAGGCATACCTCAGGGATATTGTAAGTTTGATTCCTGACCACCTGAATTAAATGGAGTCAATCTTTTGTTGGTGGAGGGTCTTACGTTCAATTCATTAAAAATTTAACATCTGCGAAGGGCAATGAAAGCAAAATGCTGTGGATGAGGTATGCCTGTACTTAGGTGGTTAAGGACAACGACTCTGGAGGCAGCTGGGTTTGTATCCTGGCTCCACTTGCTAGGACTGTGACCTTGGGCAAGACCTCTTTAAGCCCAGGTGCCTCCTCTGTAGATGAAGGTAACAATGCTTAACATCCTAAGCTGGTGGTGAGTACAGGTATACCTCGTTTTATTGCACTTTTCTTTATTGAGCTTCACAAATGTATTTTTTTTTACAAATTGAATGGAAGACCCTCCACCAGCGAAAAAGATTACAACTTGTTTTCTTGCAATTATCGCTTTAGTGCAGGGGTCAGGAACTGACCCTGCACTAGGTGCACTTGTACTGGATACAACAGCGTGTGTAATGTGCTCAGTTAGAGCGCTCCCAGGTACATGGTATGCAGTAACCATTCAATAACTTTAGGCTCCGTGAGCATGAATATTAGTACAGTTATCTGTCATAAAACATAATCATTAATTTTAAGAGACACTTGGTTTTGATTACAAAACAAAGCAGAAATAAGTTAACACCCCAACCTTAGTCTTTGATCCACGATTAGTTCTGGCTAATGGTGATTGATCCCTTTCATGTAATAAATATATCCTCAGATAATAGTAAATGAAATCCTGAGAGAGGCTAAGCCAACTGCTGCCCTTTTCTGAGTGTGAAATAAAGCATCAGGGACCTAAAACCAGTTATGTGCTCTTTGCACCAGGAGTAGGACCGTTTTAAAGGGTGATAGCTTTGAGGTATTAAAAAATTAACGATAACAGATTAATTAAACCCTCTTTAGTGGTATGCTAAAATCTATTAAGGCTCAATTTTGTGTGTGTTTTTTTAAATCTTGCATCTTTATTTTTGGTACTACTTTTTGTATTGCCTTATTCACAGATTCTCCTAGTTTATAATCTTATACCTGTGAATACTTCAAGAGGAAGAGAACCCCATTTCACCTGTGGAATGACTTGCCCCTATTTGTGAGATGTTCACATTGCTTCAGAGTCAGTCTGTGTGCCAGCACTGTCTCCCTGTTTTTTGCTTTGCTCCTAGCTCTAGACTATGAAGCTTTACCTCAAAAACTTCATACCCTATGCACCTAGCCCCTCTTTAATGATAATATGTGAAGGTCACTCTCCTAACCACTCCAGCCTCCTGACTACTCCCTAGAGGCTCAATTGCAGTTGTTTCCACCTGTCACATGTATCAGAATCACCTGCTGTGTGTGTTAAATTGAACTTGCTGGGCTCCTCCGAAGTTGCTCATTGACGAGGCTGGGGGTAAGGTCCGCAAATTGGGTTTCTGTCAGTGTCCCAGTTGCTGCCCCGGCTGCTGCCTGACACCGGGAGGCAGCCCCCTTCCAGTGGAGGAGACTGCAGCACAGAGAGGTTTTGCAGCGTTATCGCATCACCCTGTGGGCATAGATGTTGACAGGCCAGGAGCCACCTCCCACAGAGAGACTTTAGTGGGGCCTGGGGAGCGTGCAGTGCACCTGTATGTTACCGAAAGTTGAAGTAGCACTGCCGCCTGGAGTCTGGATCTGAACCCCGTGTTTGTCACAGGAGCCATGGGAGAGCCCAGCACAGAAATTATGAAGCATGAATTATCCAGATGAAAGCACCTATGGAAACAAAGGTATTATTATTGTTATTTATACCTACTGTTCTTAATGAAATAGCAGTGTGGAAGTGCCGGCTCTTTTGGAGTGCTCAAGGGTTGCAATTCACCTTTTAAATAGAAAGTGTAGAAAGGAAACATCAGTTGACATACTGTTTTAAGAACTAAAACCATGTTTTGATGAAGTGTGTTGGTACACAGCAGTGACAAATTATGGCTGGTTGTAAAGCAACCAGGAGAGAGAGACTAGGCTAGATGAGGGCAGACCCCGCTTTGCAGACACTAGAGAGCGATTTCGAGTAGGTTAGTGGACCAGACAGATATATTAACTCCTTTCACCAAGGAAAAGGGTTGGGGGTCAGGAGGCGAAGCAGGAGACCATATGGACTTCTTCCTTTGTGTCTAATGAAGAATGAAGGGTCTTACCTCGTGGGTAGTTTTGAATTAGCAAGCAGGTCCACAAGCCTCATGTAGGAAAAACAGTGACCTCTGACCTGCATGAAACATGTGGAAGCCTTTTCAGTATAACCCTAAATAGTCCCACCTGGTCTGGAAGAGGCATCACGAAGCACTCTGCAAGTGTTTTGCAGTTCATTTCTGGAACCTGTGTGGTGAGCTACTTCGCTTTCTAGCCTTCACTTTGGGCTGCATTTGGGGGCCCTGGAAAGTACAGGTCCGTACACAAGAAGGACATACTTTTATTGAAGTAAAAGAATCCTCAGAGACTGTTCTTTGAGGTGGAGTTTGTAACAGAGGTAGATAAGAACACAGAGATGGATCAAAGGGGAAGATAATCAGGAAAGAGGAGCTACTTCTAAGGACAGGAACGGAGAAAAACGTTTAAAAAATGTTCATAGAGAAATGAAGTTAAAAAGTGGTCAAAGACTTAAAGGCAGAAGCAAACAAAGATCAGATGTGTAGATTGTGTAAGTGTATCTATGTTTATGTATATTTGCTGTCAACCTATGGATATGGGTGTGTCAGGTGCTGGTGTCCCAAGGGGACTATGCAACCTTAGCTTTATACGTCTATAGATTCCATACAGGTTATATTTAATTTTTTTAAAACATATAAGCTAAGAGAGCAGGGTTTGTTTTTTAATAATACCTTGCAGTGTTTGTGATGTGCGGTAGAGTTCAGATCTTTCATTGCTACAGAATATTTTACATTCTTCTGTCTGACCTATTTTTTGAAAAGGTTTATATCTGTTGTAATTCCAGTGTACCTTTATTCATTCATTTTAACCAAGTAACATTTTTAATGCATTCTAATGTGCTATTCATTGGCAGTCTGAGTTTGACTCAGTTTGCCGTCAGTAATACTACTTGAATAGGAGGGGACTGGAAACCTTGGGCAGATTCCTCTGGAGTTCCCAACTTTTATGCCCTCTTTATTGCCTCCAAGAGGGAAGGAGAGGGGGAGAATTGAAGTATTTATTTGGTCATGTTTTTCTGGTCTGTCCTGTCTGACTCGACATTTCCAAAAGCACAAAACTGCAAGTGAGAAAGAGCTTGTTGTGAGAAAGAATGCCAAGGATAAATACCTGGTTTTCACTGTGCCTCATCAAGGGCAGTGTTTCTGAAAAATCCTTTCAAAGTAAAAACAAGGTGTCCTGTTCAAAATGCTAAGGGGTTGGTAACTATGTAAGCATTGTGCGTGGCTTCATGAATAAGTGCGAGGTCTAGAATGAATGAGTGTGTGTGTCTTAACGTAATGTGTCGCTTCAAGGCATTATTTCCACACCTTACTTTCTTCAGGAATGGAATTCAGTAGAATTTGGTTAACATTGCCCTGAGTTTTCAACATGAGGTTAAGATTACTTAACAGCATTCTAAAGTATGAAGCCACATATGACTGACTATCTCTGATTCCCAAAGTGCTCCAGTGAGAAATAACATTTAACTGCATGGCCACAGATTTGATATGAAAGGAGTCTCTCACCCATCCTTTTATTTAAGTGTTATTGTGGCACTTACTATGTCCCTGGTGCTGTGCTCTGCACTGGGGTCTGCACAGAGGTCGAACACAGACCCTTTCTTTTTAAAGAAACGTAGGGCCTACTGGGAGGGACACAGAACAGACAGTTATACTGCAGTGGGAGAAGTTCCACGAGGGGGGAAGTACAGGGGATGGTGAGACAATGGAAGAGGGCCCAGAGGAGGACTAGTGAAGGACATGGCTCAGCTGAGACCCGGGCGGGGAGAGAGAGGAGTGAAAAGCGCACCAGGCAGGGAGCAGGGTACAGTCCAAAGATAATGACTTCATCCCATATGGGTTCTTCAGTAGTTAGGGGACTTGAGGAAAAAGTCTACCCTGGAGATTTAGTTTTCTTATCTTCCTGTGGGGGGCAGGGGGTGGGGATAATGGTGGGGGCAGAGATGGTGGCCATGGTGGGTGGTGGAGGGGAAAGGCACAAACTATAGCTGCTAATATTTAATGAATACCTACTATGTGCTGTGTTGAAGTATATTAAGCATTTTGCATGAGTGAATTATTATTAGAGTTTTACAATAACCTTATGAGGCAAGTACCATCGTTATTTCTGTTTGACAGATAAAAAAAGAGAAGTTTGGAAAGGTTAAGTAGCTTGCTCCAGGCCAGCCTGCTAGTAAGTGGAAAAGCCAGGATTTGGAAACGGGAGTTCAACCTGTGGCCCAACACAAAATCATAAATTTACTTAAAACATTATGAGATTTTCTTGTGATTATGCATCACAATATGTGGCCCAGGGCAACTCTTCTTCCAGCATGGCCCAGAGATGCCAAAAGTTTGCACACCTTTTCTAGAGCCTATATTTGCCATTGTTACTATGCAGTTAATAATCTTTTTCATAGGGCTGAAATGAAAAACAGAGCAGGATAACTCATTTAAAAGAGCCTTTTAACTTGCTTGGAACTCTCGACTGTCATTGTGTGTGCTGAGCTGAGGCGTGAGTTGTGTGTTCAGTAGCTGGCCTGGGATAAAAGTGAAAATGGTTTCGGCCATCTATGGGCTGCTGTTTGCCTGGTTAGCAACTCCTCTAACACTGTGGCCTCAGCATGTCAGTAGTCAAAAGTGGCACTCCCTGGGGACATTTTTTTTTTTGAAGCAACAGAACATGAGATGAGGTGGACAGTGGATTTGCTTGCAAATGGCAACTGATATGTTAGAAAGTCCTCCAGCATTTCTGAGTCCGTTAATCTCTGTTAATCACTCCTCGCCCTTCTGCAACTGCTCAGCACAAAACAAAAGGGAGGCCTGGCAATGATCCCATTTCTTTTCAAGAATCTTGGCTTCTAATAGGGATAATCCAAAGCCTCAGATGGACTTAAAATTCTAGACTACCCACTTGACCCGTACACATCTATCGTTCCTATCCTGCCTCCACTTTTTTTTTTTGTACCAAATAGACTCTTGTTCCTGTCACTTCGCTATTGCTGGCATTCCCCAGCAGGCTCCTTGCATGTATTGCCACTCTAATCAGCCAGTGTATGGTGAATTTGGGACTGTCTTTGCTGGTATCACACAAGCAGGTCCGTGTTGCTGGCCAGTGTGTTGGCACCATTAAGAGTGGTTGAGACTGTTGCGAGAGGGGTGGTTGGACATGCTTTGGGCACGAAGAGCATGCCTCCACTTCAACGGGAATGGCAGTTGACAATAGGGAGATTGGCAGTGAACCAAAGTAATGGATTTTTCTACATCATAGTTCAGTTCTGGAGTCTAATTGTTAGTTTGTTTAAGTTCCGCTTGAGACTTGATTGGGGGTGGGGGAGAGGGGTCCCTTTGGAGGCTTGATTGAGCTAATGTGAAAGGCAAAACTGTAATTCAGATATACTGGTGAAATGCAAACAGTTTCACATATTAATGGCTACTAATGACCTGTAATCAAGCTATGATTTCTTAGATGAAAAACAAAGATGCAATTAGTTTATTTGCTCAGGAATGTAAACAGAAGAATTCATCAGTCCGCTGATTGTTCTCCACTACAGTGAGACAGACAGTGAGACAGGACATTCAACTCTGAGATTCTCCCAGCTTTTTGACCAACCCCTTGTGAGTCTGTGATCTTCATCAAAAAGGGGCCAAGAGGATATCGTTTGGGGTGTCGTTTCTCTGTGGCTTTTCCTCTTGATAAGCCAGCCACTTCAGTGTTAATTTTTTCTCTTTCCACTCCACTCTGGTTTTGTGCTTCAACTGGAACATATTCTCAAAGTATCCCCATTCGTTCAGCAAATATTTAGCCCAAAATTAATGAGGGCCAGTCATGCTCCAAACACTCTCCTAGGCCATAAGGTTTAAAAGGGTGGTCAAGTGAGTCTTGACTCAATCATTGCAAAATGTTATGCTCTCGCTGTAGATGTCTCTAAGCTATTCTCTTGCACTAACTACATGCATTCCTCATCATGAAAACCAAGGGAACAACCTGTTGGCATGAAACCAATACTCTGCTGAAACATGCATCTTAGAGGACAAGATACTTGGATCCTTTGGGGTACATCAAAACTGGCAGTAGCGATTATCGTGACTCTTTAGGAAAGATATACCTGTGTTTTGCCTAGTCTTTTATTTAATTTGAGTAAGTAATATATTTAAATCACTATGGGAGGGCATGACATGAGAACATACAGTCCTTTAATCCTTCATCAAGTGCAAATGCTGTGCACTGTGTGAACGTGTGGAGCAGTGAAGCCACAGGTGATTCTGGTGAGGCCTTCGGGTATAAGCTTGCGCTGAAACCATGGGCGTGATCTCTCTCCCGTGGAACATGGCTCCTCTCCTTCCCAGCACTGGTCACACACTTGTGAAGTTCACGAATCTGAAATGGCTGTCAATCTGTGTTGGCTCTTTCCTCCATCCCCGAACATAAGTGCCTCTGTCTCTTGTGCGGCGTGTATCCCAAGGCCTAGCAGTGCCTGGCATGTAGTAAGTAAGCTCAGTAAATGTTTGTTATGAGTGAAGTCTAGGCACGATGATTAGAGCTTGCAAAACAATAGAACCATTTGGGATATTATAAAATAAAGCAAAATTACTTGATAACAGTGATTTTAAAAAATTTATTGAATTTGTTGGGATGACATTGGGTAACAAAATTAAATGGGTTTCAAATGTACAATTCTATATCATTTGTATATTGTATTGTGTTCACCACCCAAAGTTGAGTCTCCTCCTATCACCACCCTTTCCCCCATCCCCTCTTTTACTCCCCCACCCCCTTTCCCTCTAGTAAGCACCCTACTGTTGTCTGTGTCTATGAGGGTTTTTTTAATCCCTTCACCTTTTCACCCAGCCCTTCAACCCCCTCCCCTCTAACAGCTGTCAGTCTGTTCTCTGTATCTATGAGTCTATTTCTATTTTGTTTATTTTATTGATTAGACTCCCCATATGAGTGAAATCATGGTATATATATCTTTCTCTGGCCGGTTTATTTCACTTAACATAATGCTCTCCAGGTCCATCCATGCTGTTGCAAAGGGTAAGATTTCCTCCTTCCTTTTTTTTTTTTGTTACAGCTGAGTGGTATTCTATTGTGTAAATGTAGCACAGTTTTTTTACCCACTCATCTATTGATAGACACTTGGGCTGCTTCCATATCTTGGCTATTGTTAATAATGCTGCAAAGAACATAGGGGTGCTTATACTCTTTCAAATTAGTGTTTCAGTTTTCTTTGGAGATATTCCCAGAAGTAGAATCTCTGGGTCATCAGGCAGTTCCATTTTTAATTTTTAAAGGTACCTCCATACTGTTTCCACAGTAGCTGCACCAGTCTGCATTCCCACCAGCAGTACACAAGGGTTCCCGCTTCTGTACATCCTTGCCAGCACTTGTTGATTTATTAATGACAGCCATTCTGACAGATGTGAGGTGAAATCTTATTGTGGTTTTAATTTGCATTTCTCTGATGGCTAGTGATGTTTAACATCTTTTCATATGTCAATGGGCCATTTATCCTCTTTGGAGAAGTGTGTATTCAGGTCCTTTGCCCATTTTTAAATTGGATTATTTGTTTGTTTGGTGTTGAGTTGTATCAGTTCTTTATAAATTTGGGATATCAACCCTGATAACAGTGATCTTAAGGGCTAGGTCTGGTAGATGATCAGTTCCATAGCTGACTTCTTCTGGATAGGACTTTTTCATGGCCCTTTCCACATAATATCTATTTCTATGCATTAGTACCCATATGAAAAAAGGGGTCTCCTGTTTCTTTGGACACTACTAATGCCTAGCAGTGCTATTTCTTATATTGTCACAAGGGTAACCGATCAAATTTCTGGTGTGAAATGACATATTCTTCAGAATCCAAAGAACTTGAATGTTCAAGAAAACCTTGAAAAGAGTGTGAGTGGATGGTGCAGTCACTTTACCTTCATTTATTCAGTGGATATTTATTGGTCAGGTAGTGTGTGCTCGGTGTGGGGTCAGGTGCCAAGACTATGGAGTAACAAGGCCCTCTGGGGAAATATACTCATCAAAGAGTAATACAGACAGATGTACAGTTGTAACTGTGACAAACATGGTAAAGGAGGAGTTTGTGGTTGTTTGGGTGTGTGTAGTGGGAAGAATGGATCTGGAAAGCTTCCCTAGTGCAGGGGTGATGGGGCTGAATCATGAAGCCGTTGTAAGTGGTGCTGGAAGGTTGAGCCAGGCAGAGAAGTGAGTGTACGAAGGCCCTGCAGTATTAGCAGCAGAGAGAGTGTGTGTTCAGAGAGTGTGTGTTTTGCCTGAGTTCCCCCAGGGTGGGCATTAGACAGAAGGCACACCTTGCAGAACCTTGAGGGTCTATGAGGCCTTCATTGCTTTGTATACGAGGAGTAAAGGCAGACTGTTAAAAAAGCTCAAATGTTGGGGAAGATGGGGAGCAGTGACCCAATCTGTTTTCTGAAAAGATCATTCTGGCTGCAGGGTGCAGAACAGACTGGAGACGATTCAGAATCGATTTAAGGAGACAAGTGATTTGTTCACAGGAAACTGACAGAGCCGACACAACATATGCCCGTGCGTGAGGCCGCCCTGGGATGAAGCACGTACCCTTCCAGGAGACTCAAGATGAGCTCCTTTGCGGTATAATAGAGACCTCGGCAAGTTTCCTCTGTGGCGTGCACACACACTTACCCGGACATAAATTAACATCATTAATGCAGGTTGTCACGTTCGGGCCTGGGTCCCATTCCAGCCAGCGCGTCACTTCAGCGCCTTCCCCTTTGTGCGTCCCCTTTGCCTTCAAAGGCTGCACTCCGGCCTTATTTTCCTTCCCAGCAGTGTGGGATTGGTGTTTCTGCTGCGCTATTAGTGATCCCCCACTTAGAGTCTGACTGCCGTGGCTCGGTGCCTGTTTGTCAGGAACTTCGAGAATATATTAAGACATTGTGCAGAGTGGAAGCTCTATTTTGACAACGATTATGCCTATTATCTAGTTTAATAAATGTAAATTGCTGTGGAGAAACAAGCCATTTGATGCCACTTGAATCTTTTTCAGTGAAGCCGGAATCCTTTCTGTGTGGCTTAGATGTATTACTATTATTTTCCCTTCACAGAGTTGAATAAACACATTTAAATCAGATCTTCGTTAGGGCATCATCCTCTTGTACTGTTTCCCTAATAAACCACTGGGGTTTTAGTCTTTGAGATCCATATTTGGTAACATTTACACATTTTTTTCTGTAGTACCTTCCGGAATTGAAATTAGTGGGAAAACACAATAGTCAGTCAACATGTACGTTTTGTGTGCCAAGCTCTAACCTTGGGATACAGCAGTGAATAAGGCAGTAATGCTGCCTTTTTAGGAGTTTACATCATTTCTCACCATGTGAGTGGGAAATTTGAAATACAGGTTTTTAAACTTTCGCAGGGCAGGGCTAGGAGTCAGGAGGCCTCATGAAGCCCCTTGGAAATTTGATGAAAGCTAAGGCTCCTTTCCACAGGGGGTACAATGGGACCTATCAGTTCAGAGAGATCGTACTTTCCTGTGGAGCTCATCCCTCAGTGGCTGATGAAGCATTTCTAATAGAAAGTTAAGGCACACAGGTATGCAGGACATAACCAAGGCATGAGTACATGGTGCTCTGAGGGAGTGTAGTGTATCCCATGCCAAGGGTGACGTGTGGCGGTTCTGCCTTCAGAAGGATATGGATAGGGAATAGGAGTGAAACCTCTCTCAGAGGGCTCACTTCTGAAGCTTCTCCTGTCCAAACAGGTTTAGAATTTTAAAAGCTTTCTAGCATCAAACCTCTTCATTCCTAGACTGATCCGATCCCATTTCTGGCTAGGAAGAGGACCAGCACCAGATGTCGAGGTTGTATTTACCTCTTGGGGGGATTCTCATAATTAATAAAACACAAAAAGTGCATTGAACCTGGTTTTTCTTCTTCGTTTTTTCCCTTTTCCTTCCTTCCACCCTCTTTCCCTCCCTTCTTTCCATCCTTCCCCCTACCTCTCTCTCCCTCCCCCTCCCCCCCCCCTCTCTCAGTCAGTTGGACTGTATAGCTCCTTTAAAAATGCTACACTGATTTCTAAGTCCATTATCTTTTACTCAGGAATAGTTAATGCTGCCTTTTGGATGATATAGATACCAGGTAGAATTTGTACCACTAAATAATTAAGGAGTAGAGAGAAGATTATAGTCATTCAGGAAAAGCCTGTAATACATTATTACAGCTAGCTTCTGCTTTGAGTTTTGGTGCATTCGACCTTTATGTACAAGGAAAAGACAAGACCTTGAATAGTCCTCCCTAACTTTCAAAAACTTCATCTCAAATCCACTTTTTTTCTGAAAAACCTTCTTGACAATGTCATCTCTTCTTAATTCCTGTAGAGACTTTAGTTCAGAATTTAAGGCTTATGCAATAGCATTTTGGCCACTGTTAGTTAATTCATGTTTATCTTGTTCCTTTTCCTGGTATGGCTTCTTCTAAGGGCAGACATTGTATCTTCCCCGGTAGAGAGTAAACTCCATCAATCAGGTTGGGGACACATTTGTTTCTCTCATTTGCTAATCTCATCACAATGTCTCTCACATTACAGGCAATCACTAGATACTTTTAAATGAGCAGTTCTAATATTTCAGCATCATTGATAGCACTCACTGATTGCTATACTACATATACCATGTCTGCTGGTAATTGACAAGAAAATTGATTTATTTTTGTTTTGTGTAAAACCAAGTTGGAGTCAAGGTAGGACTATTCAAAGTGGTAGTAGCCAAGACTGAGTTTTTTGTAGCTGGTTGTCAGAGTTTTGGACCTCCCCAAAAATCTTTGGGTGCTTGGGGGACTGTCTAGATTTATGGAACCGTCTCTTGGTTTTATTTTTAGATACGTCATAGAGCTGTACTTATAAATCACAAGTTAACTCAAAAGAGAGATTAATTTGGTTATTCCAAAGACAAAAGAAACTATTGGTTAAGCAATGACTGTGGGCTAGGCACTGAGCTTTATAATTTTCCATGTTATCTCATTTAATTATCCTAAGAGCCCTGCAAGTAATAATGTAT
Organism: Tonatia bakeri; assembly: GCA_004024845.1. Lineage (NCBI taxonomy): Eukaryota > Metazoa > Chordata > Mammalia > Chiroptera > Phyllostomidae > Tonatia > Tonatia bakeri. Next base: position 116,405 of record PVIA01003154.1, on the reverse strand, counting down.
ATTCTTTTAGATATAAAAACAGATTTGGAGAGACAACTAGCTTAGAGTAAGCTCTGTGAGGGTGAAGCGCCTGGCACTGAGGAGTCACTCAGTTAAATAGTTGAATTAAGTATATGCAACAGGACTCAGTCAGGGAGCAATCGATCAAGCCTGAGTTGGAACCTCTGGCTGCTCGTACTTGAAACTCAGCCCGTTTCCACTACTGTTGCTCCTCTGAACAGAAATTCATGTAGAGAGAGCAGCACCAACATCATTAGCTTTTCATTTTAGCTCTTTGCCCTTTCAGCTCTGGCTGCACAAGGCTCAGGTCCTCAGCATTTGGCCCCAAACATCGTTTTCCTCTGTGCTGTTTGCGGAGAGATGATGCTAAAGATAAACCTGACTTCCTGGCAATGGCTGAAAACAATTGTGTTAGAACACACTCTTCCTGCTACCCTAAGGAAGTAAAAATAAACATTTGGAAACCAAGGTGAATAAAGTTGCAAAAATAGTGACACTATTTGCATTTATTCCCTTTTTCCTCCCCTCCCTCTGTGCACCGGGGTGTGGGGCTAGTGGCTGTTCAAACACGGCGGAAAAACTCATGTCAGAACTTCATCATGCTTTATCCCTCTGGCTTGCAGACTTTTTAAAATTCAAATATAGTTGGCATACAGTGCTATATTTGTTTCAGGTGCACAGCATAGTGATTCCACATTTATATACCTTACCACACGATCACTCCACTAAGTCCAGTACAAACAAAACAAAAATAGACACAGAAACAGAGAACAAACGGATGCAGGCTAGTTTTTAATGGAATCCTGGCTCTCCAGGTTACTTGTGACTGTTTAGCATCGTCAGCAGATTTAATAAGTTCTTTCCCTAAGCTGTAGCAAAAATGAGAAAATACCAAGTTTTATAGGGACAAGCTCTAGTTTTTCTACTTACCTCTCTGCTGACACAAATACATATTTTAATTTTTTAGAAATGATATCTACTTTTAGAGCTCCATTCAAATCTGTGCTTTTGTGGGGGTTGGGGGTACTGCAAAGGTAATGTTTGCCCTTCCGCCACCCTCACTGGCATCGAAGAGACAAGTGTTGGGAACGGCAGGACCAGAGGCAGCTCCTGGTCAGATTGCAGGGAGGGAAAGCGGACGCCAGTGTCTGGAGCAGCCTCCCGGTGTCCAGCCCATCGAGGAGCAGAAGGGACTGTCTCAGGGGATGGTCTGCTCACCAGGAGGATGGACACCGGTTTGTCAGAAACGTCGTGGAGGGTAGAGTGAAGAAGCCTGGGCTGAGCCACAAGTGCCTCTTTGGAACGTTTCTCTGGTTCTCACTTCCCAAAATGTCCTTTTCCTCTGGAAACTAGTAATCTGATTTTGTTTCTGATTTCAAGGAAACCACACAAAGAGAAACAGAAATGGGGGTCCCAAGGAAGATCCATGGTGAATAGTTTAAGATTTTCTGTTAAACAGTGTACAGTCATAAATATATGATTGTATTTCTCACTGGGGAGAGCAGACTCCTTACATTCCCTGGGTCCTGTTCCCACACCCACCTTAACTCTGTGCTGTGGCTCACCCTTGGGTCTAATCTACCCTCATCCCTCCCTCTGTGTGTTCTCCCCCGTTCTGTCTGCACTGCCCCTGTCCCTCCCTTCTTTCTAGCGCTAGGATCTTGGGAAATCACTCCACTACTCTGCCTTAGTTTCCTCTCCCATAAAATAGAAATATTAATGGCTCCTTGCAATTTCATTGTAAGTATTAGAGAGGAATGTATGCAAAATACCAACACAGGCTCTGACAAGTGGTGGGTGTTTATTTTCTTTTTCTTGTATATAATTTATTCAACAGAGAAAGACTATAACACCAGGATGGGTGGATGCAGGGCTCACTTTTTAGGGACATGAACATAGAACCTTCTCACCAGGGGCTCATAAAAGGCTGAGAAAGGTGTTCTCTGACTGCAGGGTGCAACATGGTCCTTGGGAGCAAACATACCCCAGACACCAGCTCAGAAATCCAGATCCCTCATAAGTCAGCTTCTCACATCCTGTTTTCCTCTCTCCCAGAAGCAATCATTCCCTCTTTTGAACTTCCTAGAAGGGTGCTATCCAACAAGGTCACCACCCACATGGCTGCTGTGCACCTGGCATGTGGCTAATTCATGTGAGATTGCTCTGAGTGTAAAATACACTCCATATTTCATGGACTTGGTACAAAACATGTATAATATCTCATTAACAATGTTTTAATATTGATTGCATGTAAAAGGATAATTTGGACACATTGGGTTAAATAAAATGTAAAATAAAAGAAAACTAATGAAAGTAATATTTCATCCTTCTACGCTTTTTAATGTGACTACTAGAACATTTTAAATTGCACGTGTAGCTCACATTTTATTTCTGCTGTACATTACTCTCCTTGAACTTCACTGTGCCACTTGATAGCCACATCATTTTCTCCTCCTTTCCCCATATGGCTGTCTAGCATATTATATTTGTCATACAGACTATATTGCTTCTATATTATAAACTCCAGGACACTATTTACCATTATTGTTGACACTGTTTGTCATGGCACATTGCACCAAGTCTTTGATACATATTTGTTAGGTAGTCGGATAGATGGCCAAGTGAATGGACAGGAGCTTATTCTGAGGCCTCGTGAGCTATAGAGGAACACGGTCTGATAATGTCTGAGGCAGAAGGCAAGTTCAGTGGCTGCACCTTGTCAAAAAGTCCATTTCACCAATTCCGTAATAAAGGCTAATGAATGTGTCCTAATACTGTGTCTGTGTCTGCAGTTATATCTGTGACCTTTGACAATGACTTATCTCTACAAGGAACAGTTTTCAGAGTTCCACAAATATTTTGTGTTGCAGATGGTAGAGATCTGACTGCCACTTGTTAGGCCAAGCCGTAGAGCCCCCGAGGCCTCTGCCTTCCTGCAAAGAAAGAGCCTAGAAATGAGCGAGCAGCAGCCTCTAAAGGTTCATCTCAGGACAGCAGGCAAGCAGCCCTCCTCTAGGAGTGGGGCACGGTCAGCTTCAGCTCAGAAATACAAGTGGGTCCAGTAGCTGGAATTCGGGAGTGTTCTCTCTCATTCTGACTCAGCACCTTAAACAAAGGATGTCGGAAAATGAATGCAATTCTTGTCATGGATCCTGATCCTGTAATGGTGACAAAATACCCTTGTGCAAGCTGCTTGCTGGGACATCTCTGCCATATCATTATGGATGGGCCTTTCTTACCATGTTAGCTAGACACATTTCTCAGAGAAGAGCCATGCGAAGTTTGTGGTGGGCCGCAGCCACAGCAAACATTGTACATGGTTTCGTAGGAGTTCACACTTCTCTGGGTCAGGGGTGTATGTGTGGTGAGGCTGGGAAGTAAGTTAGAATTTTTTCATCTGTTTGAGAATTTAGCAAGTAGTGTATTGACTGCAGTGGGTTTGTTGCCAGGGAGTAGTGGGCAGAATTACTTGTAGACCTAACAGTGAATTTTCTGTCACAATTTGGCAAATCAATGGTGATAATGAAAATAATTGTTATGGGGTGTTTATTATGTGTTAGACATATTGTTGAGTAGTAATATGAATTAATGCATTTATACATCGTAAACAACTCAATGAGGCTGGCATTGTGATCGTCACCTTCTTACCGAGGCTTAGAAGGTTTATAATTTACTTAAGGTCACACAGCTTACAGCTGGTGGAGCTGAAACTCCAACTAGACCATTAGGATATAATGAACATAATATACCAGATATTGTCAGTGCCCCATTAGCACCTGCTTTTCTTGTATTAAAGCAGTTTCTGGTTAACAACATTAAGAGGAAGAGACATTCTGCCGGCCTCACTCACAAATAATGAATCCTTTACTGGTTGTCTGGACCGTGGGGCCTAAGCCGAAGAGGGAGTGCGGGGTGGTGTAAGGCGCATAGGACTGGCACTGGGCTCTGCGCCCTATGCCAAGCCCAGGCTGTGCCAGCTTTTCTTTCTGGGCCCCTTTTCTTCCATCCATCAACTGTGAGGAGGGCTGGAGGACGCTGAGTTCTAAGGTGTTGTCCGACATTCTCATTCTCTAAGTCTCGGGAACCTATGGAAAAGGAGGACCGTGAGCAGCAGACGTCCACCCCAGCTTTACTGTGGACAGACGGTGGATAAACCAAAGATGAACATCTTCTCTGGGGCTACACCTGCCTCTCCTCACGGGGGTGGGGCCAGGCACGCTCACCTGCTGATAGGGGCCTGGTTTTAGCTCATGAAGTAGAAGCCTGGGAATGCAGTCTCTGAAACTTCTATTTGAGGTAGCCACATTTTGCAATTTTCAGTAAGTTTCTCGATATATTCTTTTTAAAAAGTTTTTTTTATTTTTTGTAATTTATGTATAGCTATTTTAATCTTTTTTAATAGTTCATGTTTTATTTTTTCCATTACCATTTATCTTCCCTATGTCCTCTTCCTTGAAGGCGCATTTTAATGTTATATATACAATACATGAAAAAAATATACTAAATTAAATTATTTTTAGTCATTAAATTTTTTTCTGCTAGAGTTTAACTACAAATTGGCAAATACATTCTTACAAAGACTTTGAGATCACCTTTTATGCTAATATCTAAAGTCTGGTTTTGGATCACTCACTAAAGAGGGTGACCTTTCTGGAAAAGTGTACAGGTTTATGAATTTTCATGCAGATGGTGAAGTCGGTATCACAACACCAATTAGAGGTCTGAGCCTTGATGATGATTGAAACCTAAATAAAAAGGATGTTAGGTGCGTTGACCCAGGTGGAATGTTTATAGCTAAACCAAAACAAAAATGATTTGAAATAATTTAATTGACCAAGAAACATATATAAAATAGTCATTAAAAGGCTTTTGGCTCTTGATTCAGATAGACTAATTCTAAGTTCTACTTCTGCCACTAATTAGTTTTAACCTTGGTCCAGTCGCCCACCCTAACAAAATGTCAGTGTTCTCACCCATATGAGACGTGAATAATAATAATGGGGCTTATCTCCAGATATAATTATTATGAGAACAAAGTGGATTATGTGTGTTAAACACCTAAGATCTTGCCTAATGCGTGTTGCATGTTCTCAATAAATGTTACCTATTTCTATTATGAGACAAGTAATTTACCATGTATAACAAGTATCCTTTTTAAAATATTGTAAATTATATTTTACCAAGGAAATAATTGGACAGTAGATAAATGGAACCAGAGATGTAATAAGAGCATTTCACCAGAGCTATTTTAAAGTTATATTAGCTAAAACCCTCAGAGGTGTATAGGAATGACAGTCACTTCTTAATCTTAAAGAATACACTGATTCATATAATGAGTCATCTCTAATTTCCCTGCAGTATAATAGGAAAATAAATATAGTTCTGCACATTGGATAGTATTTGATTCTCTGGATGGTGACTATTGATTGTTAGGAGGCAAGGAGATCAATATTAATAAATGTTTGATGTTGTCAGCTGTGCTGCTAGGGGAAGGAGGTGGGAAGAAAGAGAGGCAGACAGACAGGGCACGCACACACACACAGCTTGCAGTCCACCTAATACTTCCCATTCATCAGAGCTTAGCATGAAAATGCTTGGGAGAATGGAGAAACTGTTTCAGGCTGTCGTTCCCACAATACAAGAGGTGTCACAATTTCATAAGCATTGAGTGGCCTGAAGTTAGATGTCACCTTGTCAAAATGAAGGCAAGTCTAGGTAGAAAATACCATGTTTCCATTGCCAGCGTTCAGGTGGGCTAGGAGAGTTTGAGATGCCCATACAGACAGATTTTGTTCCAAGGTAGCCCAAGAACTTTGCTTACCTAGATCCTTGCATCTACTCTCGCTGTGAGTACTGCAAGGCTTAAAGATGACAATGAAATTATTAGCTAGTTATCGAACATTCCTTGAGAGGAAAAGTAGCACAAAATCTCTATGTGACTTAAAATGTAGATTAAAAAACTCTAGAATGTGCCCACTCAGAGTCCCACATGCTGCGCATACATGTAAGGTGTTCTGTCCGAGGATGAGCTTGATACATTGGCTTTGAAAGCCTCTTAAAGTGATGAACTAATGTGGAAATTTCCAAAACAATAGTGCCAGAAATGAAGTAAGACTCAAAAGCAGCCTGTGAAGTGTCTGCTGGCAGTACCTGGAAATGTTTCAAGTAGTTGGCTTTCTCATTTTCACAAAAGTGTGCAGAGGAGGATGAATGCGCCTCCCCTGTCTGGTTTGCAGAGAGTGAGTGATACACGTACCTCAACTGTTTTTGTGAAACTACCTTGGAGACAATGTTAAAGCCAATATACAGAAGATGTCATCGGTTGATTATAATCCATATGCGATACATGCAGCCTGGCTAACCACGCTGGAAGAAGAGCGAGCTAGTCATGTCTGTCAAGGTTCAGGCACTGTAGTTGTTGCATTTAAGTGTCTCTCAGTCTTATTGAGTGGATGTGATTATGATGATGGAAATATAATAGCTAATTTGCATACAGGAGTTAGCCTGCGTCAGTGTGTTTGTTAAACATCTGACATAAGTTATCTTATTTACTTCTCACATTCCTATGACGTAGGTATGATTAGCTCCGCTTACAGATGAGTAAACAGAGAACTGTTGATCAAAGCTTCTCTCGTTCAACCCAGATCTTTCTAACTTTTAGAAGTACTGGGCATGCAGAAGTCATAAAAATAAAATATAAATTAATTGTTTTAAAAAAGAGAATGAAGAAGAAGAAACATCTATTGTGTATTTACTATACTAGGCACTGGCCTATATGTTTTGCACAGAATATCTTACATATCCTCACCATTGTGCTGTACTTACTTTAATAGTGAGAAAATAGAGGCTTCTTTATTAGGTTAAGAATGTGCCCAGTTTTATGCACCTGGTAAGGTGCAAACAAAGACTGAGGTCAGTGCAGTGTGACTCGAGGACCTAAACTGTTAACTTTTGCCTGTAATAAAATAGGATATCATAATTTCAGGATTTCCTGTTTAAAAAAAAAAAAAAGAAAAGAGAGAGCTTTCCTATAAAGTAAGGATAGTTACATGAATAAATAGGGGTTCATTGAGTAGACCCTGGGTTCTTTGGATAGTTGAAGACATCTTGGATTCCTTTGCCACTTTTGTATAGGTTGGTTTTGCTGTATTTTGGGGATTCTTTACATGGTATCTTTATGAAATAAGTCACAGGTACTTAACACACCTCCCCCTAATTTGGGTGAAATTTCCTGGAAGTCCGAGAGCACAATTTCCATAGCAGACCCTGCGACTTAGCTGAGGCTGTATGTCTTACCTTCCGCTGTGCATGTCTTCCAGAGAACACTGTGATTCTACTCATGTTGCAGACCAGACATGAAGATATGCTGATCCCTTGTCCATTTTTAAATATTGTTACCCATCATAGACAAGCATTCCCATTAATATTCCTTTGCTGAAAAACCATACAACACACATTTGGGGTGACTTACAAAGGACCACCCACTGAAATAACAATTTAGCTTTTCAGTTTCATGTTGAATCATGTATTAAAAAATAGTTTTCCCCTTATTCACCTGACAGGTGATTATAAATTTAAAAAATAAAAGAGAAGCGTTGGTGTTTTTAAAACTCTGGCTCAAAAGAATCATGATGTGACATCAGTGGCAGCTGTGTCACTCTAAGTCTGGCAGGGTATCATTCTTTCTCTCACTAGACTAAAGATGAACCAAGGCCATAATCATACTAAGTCACATTAAACAGGCTGTTTGCGCTTTTCCTCCTATAAAGAAATGTCTAATGTGTTAATTAGCTTATTTGTTGTTCCCTTTCCTTGTGTTAGGGAAAATATGTCTGATTCAGAAGACTGCCCAGTATCAAAGTTCATTTTTCTCCTTGAATAGTTGCCAAATTGCCTTACTCCTGAGAGTCAGTGTCAGGATTTTGTTTTACTAAATCAGGGTTGTTAACCCATCAGGATGTTTTTGCCTTTGTAGCCTTTGCAGCCTTTGCAAGGAGTTATTTAAACCACAGAGATGAGGATAAATCACATCTGATTTAGAACCAGACCTGAGAATTCCAAAGGAAAAAAAAAATTCCTCAGACTGTCTGGCTTGCAATAAAACAGAATTGTCGTGTTTTTAGTGTTGTCTGTTTTATGTTGGGAAAAAAAAATAGATCATTTTTTTTGTCCATGTAGTCACTCTGTGGTGTCATCTCCATCTGGCTGTCTCCGCAGCCCTGGGCCTCCTAGCTCTGACTAAGTGGGTACCAGCAGCTATTAATAGCCGGAGTCTACAACAGTCTGCTGTCACAGATGGAATCGGAGTTACTGAAGACCAAGACCATAAAAACTCAATACAAAGAAAGCAATACATTCAAGGCATTTCAGGCAGTTAAGCTATCTATAATTAAGGACCATTTTGAAAGCAATGCACAGTCCCTAAAGCTAGTTTGTGGACATCACTTACTGATTCGGTCCTTGATAGGTAAGGTCATCTTGGTGTTGTGTGGATTTGCAGCATCAAGCCGAACACTATATGTCAAATTGCAAGAGAATGTCTTGTTCTAGAAAAGAAGGAATACTTAACTTGAGAGTATAATAGAAAATTCCATCACAACAAAGAACAAGGAAAAAAAACTAAAAAAATATGTACCATGGACTATAGAATCCATGAAGCTGTGCATGTCTGTCTAGGATAGGGCTGCTCTGTAACTCCTGGACTGTGACCATGGCAGGGCCCAGGTGCCCCACCATGAAAGAAGGCATCCTTGACTGTCATACACGCTCACTCCACACAAATCCCTGGGAACTCTGAATTTTGTTCCCTAAGCAAAGTAGAGATTGGTCCCTCTCAAGGAATTGTCTTAGCTTTTCTATTTGAGAGTGTAGAAAGAAGATGGAAAAAGGGATTAAAGTCTATTTCTGGACCCTTTCCCCATGATCCCCCCTTGCTTCCCCAGTATTTACCAAGAGGATTAAAGGATTAATTAAATCAGATTAACTGCTTGTGTCATCTGTTCCACACTCAATATTACCAGAAGTTTGGGGATACCAGGATAGTGAACACCAAGTGTTGTACATAGAATTGGTTCTTTATGAATACTCACTGTATAAATGAAAGGGGGGATTTCCTTTATTTTCTCATTACATTAGGATGCAGGGCAGGACCACATTGGTTTTGTTCCTTTCTCTAACCCCAGCATCTACTACAGTAGGTATTTTTGAGTAAATCTGTAACTATACTGAGTTAAGGCAGCTTGCATGCTCTTGAAAAAGATTGATATAAATTTCTTTTCAGCTCTTTCTCTTTTGTTCCCATCTAAGTTTTTATGATCCATGCTGCCTTTTTAAAATATACCTGTAAACAGAGTTTCCATACACAAATCTCCTGTGGTACTTGGAAAATAATTCTCAGGGCAAATAAAATAAATTCATATAGAAACATAGTTTATCCACTTGAACTGGTCTTGAAATTTCCTACCAATAGCTGTTGGGGTAGGGGTGGATGTGTGGGCATTCAATGTATTATAATAATCTCTGTCAATTCGGATGGCTTATTTATTCACTCCTTCATTTATTCCAATTATATACATAGCCCCTATGACGTGCTTGTCATAAAGATACAATACTGAATATGACAGAAAAAAGTAGTTTTTGTGCACCTAATGGAGTCTGAGGGAATGAGGAGAAAGCAGAAATTCAACAAGCAATTTCAATGAAGTGTAATAGTGCCATCTTCATTTCAAGCAGTTGTTGAGCACCTACTATGAGTTAGTCTCCAGTAACTTTGAAGAAATGTATAAATGTATTAACAGTTATGCCATTAGTATGTATTAAATAGCTATGTGGGAAAATGGAGAGCTATCCTAGGGACAATAGGTGGTTTGTTGAGAAATGTATAGTGTAGGGCAGAAGTGATGCAAATACAGAAAAAATTTAAATGCTGTGAGTTGGAGCCATTGTAACTTCATGGAGGAGGCAAAATATCAACTGGATCTTTAAGAATGGAAAGGATTTAACAGAAGGAAAAGGAATTGCACAATGAACACAATTTTAAAATAACAATTTTAGGGGGAGGGGATGGAGAGAGGTAAACAAGGGTAAAGGAGGGATAAAGTCTGATGGAAGGTGACTTGGGGTGGTGAGCACACAATACAAATACAGACGACGTGTTACAGAACTGTACACCTGAAACCTACATCACTTTATTAACCAATGTCACCCAATAAAAACAAAAATACAAAACAAACTTCAAAAAATAAATGAAATAACAATCGCTGAAGTTGCTGAGTTTTGACTTCCAAGAGAAAACAAAACACCAAAATCTTATTTGAATCCCTTTATGATGCAGGAAAATCACTTCTAATAGGTTTAGGGGTGCTGAATTGGTCATTTGTGAGTAAGTACACTTGCCATTCCAGTGTATTCTCCTGATTGGTTTCATCAAGAAGGATTTGTCTTAGGTTAGAATTCATACCCAAGATAATACACAGATGAACTGAAACCTATATAATTTTATTAACCAATGTCACCCCCCAATAAATTCAATAAAATTTAAGAAAATAATTCACAAGGCAAAGATTTTAGTAGCTTTCCTATGTACCCCTTCTCCCCATATAACTTGTATTTGTTATGGCCTATATAAGGTGCTAGGTAGTGTGCTCTCAAATGTTCTATGCATGGAGAAGACACCCAGGAAATTCTGGCCAGTTCCAAAATGAACCCATACCCAGAGGACTGACTCCAATATAGGGGGGCTGTAGATATGATGATTAAGAGAATAAGCTTTGGATTCAGAATAACCTGGCTTCAAATTTTGGCTCTGCCACCCTTTGTTGACTTGGGCAGGTTATTTAATCACTCCCACATCAGTTATTTTACCTGCATAGTGAGCCTTTTGGGAACAAATTAGATAATCTCTGTGTACATAGCCTGCTGACTTAAGTGTTGTGTCCGTGAACGCCAAGAACTGCAGAGAAGATGATGATGGGCCTAGAGATGATACAGAGTTCGGTCTTAGTTCTTGACGATGTTGTGGGTCTGAACTCAGTTTCCAACTTGCTTTGCCTTCTTCCAAGTCAGTTTCTCCTATAAGTATAGCCTTCTAAGATTCCCTGGGAGTGAGATAAGGTCTTAATTTCTGTAGGCCTGTTCTGAATGGAGGGAGACAACAAAAGCTTTCATTGTGAATGTTGTGTTAACAAAAAAAAATCAATACGATAAATGCTTACAATTCCACAGCATGTTACAGTTGTCAAACCATTTTGAAATATACCATTGCATTTGACACTCCCCAAAAGTTAATGACTGGGTGGTAATCACTTCTTTTTACAGATAAGGAAACTGAGGCACAGAGTAGTTTTACTCAACCAAGTTGACCAGCCAATAAATGATGAAGCCTAAGTTTGAATCCAAATATTTCAACAAGTTCATGAGTATTTCCACACCTCTTGAACTTCCAGTCTATTTGAAGAGATAGCACCCTTATGTTAACAAGAAAAATGCAAGCAAGTACAAACCGATATACTTCAATATGCTTAGAAATATTTGAAAGTACAAAGAGTAAAATGGGAGACTTTATTGAGATAACATAATTAAACTAAAACTTTCTAGAAAATTAGAATATTGGGAAATTCTATGTGGTCCCCCCCTCCCCACAAATAAACATGATGCTGTGAGCACTGGCTGGTGTGGCTCAGTGGATTGAGTGCTGGCCTGAGAAACAAAGGGTCACTGGTTTGATTCCCAGTCAGGGCACGTCCCTGGGTTGTGTGCCAGGTCCCCAGTAGGGGGTGCGTGAGAGGCAACCACACGTTGATGTTTGCTTTCTCTCTTTCGCCCTCCTTTCCCCTCTCTTTCTAAAATAAATATTTTTTTAAAACGTCAGTGTGGGTCACTCCAGTAGGTGATACCATGTCATTTCTGAATGTGTCACTCCTGAATCTAAATGGAAAGAGCTACTTTTTCAGCACCGTGGACAGCTCAGCAACTCTCTCGTTCCATATACAGCCTGAACAAAGTCCTATTTGAAAGCATCAGCTCAGTGAAGCCCAGGGGAGCTGACCTGACCTTGTAATGTTCACTCAGAGAGGGACATACATTTAAAATAGCAGTGCAGTAGCATTAAATGCTTATTCAAGAAGTTTCATTAGTGTCAATAAGTATGACACATTCGAAGTTATTGATTTTTATTTCTCTCATTTTAGGACTGGGAGAGGCCCAGTTAATTACTGTGAAGTGCCTTTATTCAGCTTTCTCTACATCTCTGTTAAAGCCCATTTCAATAATTACCACAGTTGAGTTTCATGGACCTAGTTTTTTTTGTGCACATCCCTCCTCCCCCAGTGCTTTTCTCCAAACTCATCAGTTCAATGTGTGGCCAACCCTTCTCTGTGCTGATAAGGACCAAATGGAAATCCATAGATGCTAATTCTGTAGCTAATGCAGGAGGGGTCCTAGGGGGTCAAAGTGCTGACTCATGAGTTGGAAAGTGTAGAACACTGCTGTTGTACCAGCAACATCCTCCCTCATTGGCCTTCAGGCCGAAGAGGTTTCATGAGGCATGTAAACTGAGGCGGCTTGGGTTCTGGGCATGGTCTGGGCACCTTTTCTACATTTATTTTTTTCATGCCGTGAATCTCTGATTTTTAACTGGGGTAGGAGGTTGAGACTAACTCAGTTGTCTAAGCTTTTGTAATAAACACAACTTCACATGCAGTGAGCTTTTGGATCATCAGTAAATTGTGCTGTTATCAGATTTTACATATGGCCAATCCAGACTCTGCTTTCTGTAACTTCCTATGGCATCTAATGAAGGGAAGTCTGTGCCTCAGCTGTTTTAAAATGAGAAAGAAGAAAATAGAATTCATGGGAAGAGAGCTTGGGGCTGGTGCCTGGACTCACTTTGGATTCACTTTACATGCACATCACCAACAGAGAGCCGGGAAGGAAATGGATTCCCAGGCCTAACCTTGCAAAGGGTCCTTGCTTACTTACAAGCAAGAACCATTACAGAATAAGTTTGACTGAATCTTTTCCAACTTTGCTTTCCAAAATTAACCTGAGCCCTGACTGGTATGGCTCAGGGGGTTGGACATTGTCCCACACACTGAAAGGTCACTGGTTCAATTCCCAGTCAGGGCACATACCCAGGTTGTGGGCTAGGTCCCCATTTGGAGGCACGCAAGAGGCAACCTGTGGATGTTTCTCTACCTTTCTTTCTCCCTCCTTTCCCCTCTCTCTAAAAATAAATAAAATCTTTGTGAAAAATTAACCTTAAAGGAGACAGTAGGGGCTGTTATTCTGCTGGGTTTTAGAATCACTTTGCTAGATTACAGGTGAGCTGCTAGATGCTTTATTGTTTCACACTAGCAGAAAATTCAGGAGAAGAGGGAGTAAAACTACCAGACTACCTCAACCTTCTTCTTAAGAAAAATGTGTATTTGGCCTGGCTAATTGAATTCATTTTTAGGATTTTTAACTTTAAAGTAGATTAGGCACTGTGACATTAGAAACAAAATTTTCAGATCATTTTAAAGTAATCCTGGAAATTAAACTAGTTTAAAGATTACTTCTTCCTCCCCTAATGCATATTGTACTCTTTATGTGTATATTTTCTAAGTTAATTCTGGCACCAGAGCAAGTCCACCGTAAGCAGTGACATGCAGGCTGTCAGATAAAATCTCCAGATTGAAACCAGAACCGAGGGCTGAGCTCCAAGTTGGAGAAGAAGCATGTGTGACCTCTGGTTTAAATGGAGGGAGTGTCTCCAAACAGTCTCCTTTGCCAAAAGACTCTGCTTTCCTCAGATATAAATAAAAACAAGTCCTTTGTTCTCTAAGATGTACGAATGATGTTTAGTGTTGGCTCACTTCTCCCTACGAGATCTAATTTGGAGGCTTGTGTTGCTTTTAGTTTCAAGGATGTTCTGTCTGTCTAGATTGCAAATGCATAGGCTTTCTCTGGGTGTTTTACTGGTGGTGAAAGAAGCTTATTCATTTCATCCATTTTGCAAATGTTTCCTGAATGTCTACTAGGCATTGTTCTGAGTGCTAGAGATAGAGCATTGAGTTAGATAACAAGTTCTCTCGCTGTTCTCGTAGACATTATATTCTCCTGGGAGGAAGGCTCCAAAAGACAAATAAGAATTTTACATGGTGATAAATGCTATGAAGAGATTCCAGTGAGTTAAGGATATAATAGAGAGTATAGGCAGTAAGGAACCCATGTTAAATAGAGTAGACAGGGAAAGTCTTGACACGAAGACCTAAATAACAGAATAGTGCTATTATGGGGAGAATCTGGGGAAAGAGGGTTCTCAGAGAGGAATCAGCACATGCCGAGGCCCTGAGAAAGGAATGAGCTTAGAGTATGAGGAACAGAAAGCCAGTGAGACTTGAGCATAATGATTGAAAGACAGAGAGTGACAGGAGAGGGAGACAGGATCCAGACCTCATGAAGGCTTAGAGGCCATGACAAGAAGAGTGGTTTTATCCTGAGGGCAGTGTGAAGTTACTGGAGGGCTAAGAAGCAGGGAAATGACATCCTCTGATTTATGTTTTTCAAGAGAGCTCTTTCTAAAAATTTATCTTCTCATTTGCAAGGCTCTGCTCTAAGTTGGGGATCCTGTCCTCATTCTGGCATATGACTGATGTGTTGTTTTACAAACTTCTTATAAAATAAGCATATTTTTAAAACTACCCAGCACTGTGCAAGTGATTGGACAGCCATGGCATTTTGAGATGGACTCATTTCTGAAATGTGAAAAGTTTTACATGCCGTGTAACATTTGAAGGCCAGATTTTAGTCTGACCTGGGCCACTGGCTTACTGTGTGTTCTGAGCAAAGTTATGTAAGTTCTCAATCTGCATTTCCCTGTTGGTAAAATGGGAATATAAGTACCAACTTGGCTTACCTCACATGAGTGTTGGGAAGGTCTGGTGTGACATGTACTTGAATATGCTTCTTATAAAATTGAAGGGTCTGAAAGCTAAATCCATTTATGCAGTAAACATCTATTGAATGTGGGCCATAAGGGTTCTAAATAGGTTTGATAATAATGGTTGGTATTTGACTAGGTTTTAACTAGGTGTTAGGCACTCTTTCTTTTACTTCTGATTCCAATCCTATCAGATAAACATGGGAATATCTGTTTTTGACATTAGAAAACAGGGGCTTAGAGAATCCACTTTTCCAAGCTGGTAAGAAATAACTGGGATTTCACCTCACATCTGTTTGCCCCCACAACACCCTCTAGAAAGGAAGGCAATGCTAAAAAACCCTGATGGTACATTGGGACTTGCACGTCCAAAGTGATCTGACAGACTGGAAAAGGGAGGAACAAGTTCAGCTGGTTTTATAAAGGAGGGAGCTTTGAACTTAATCTGGAAGGATAACTAAGAACATCAAGGTATGTGACTGGGTGGTATCATGGTGTGTGTGTGTGGGGGGGCAGCCTAAACAGAGATACAAAAATGGGAGAGGCAGGTATGGAATGAGGAATGGCAGGCAGGTTAGTGTGACTGGAAGATGTGTGCTATTGTGTGTGTGTGTGTGTGTGTGTGTGTGTGTGGTCTGTGGATTTTGGGGCGAGTGTTGGAGTATGTGTGTATTTGTGTTTTTCTGTGTGTGGATTTGTCTGTTTTCTCAGTGTGTGAGGAGGTGGTGGTGTGTGACATGGTGGGAAGGCCGGGTGTGACAGAGGAGCTGGAGTGACAGAAGGAGGAGACCCGTCAGGAGGCTAGTGCACAAGCTCAGGTGAGAGATGGTGTGGGCCAGCATTAAGGCAATATAGAGGAAGGAGACTTTCTAAACTGATATTTTAGAGAAAGAATCAGTAGGGCTGCCACCTATGTCAAGGTACAGTTGAGAGAGGTGTTCAGAATGAATCCTGGGTCTCCAGCTTGGCAGCTGCGTGGATGAAGTCCTAGGAATTCTACTGAGGGAAGTGGGAGTAGAGGCAAATTTGGAGAGAGGATGAGGTGGAGTTAAATCTGGGACCAATGAGTTTGAGCAGCCTGACATCCACATGGAGATGCCAAAGTTGGAAATATGGTCCAGAGCTCAGAGGGGGTTACAGGCTAGCGGCAGAAAGATGGGAAAAAATTGTCCCCACACAGCATGGCCCTTCTCATCTAATACTGCAGTGGTCTTTTGTGACCATGTTGCTCTCTTATATAGCATTTAAAATCCCCCACTGAACATAGGTTTTCTGAAGGAGTATTTTGTGCCCCTAAGAAAATATTGGCCAGTTCTCAATCATCTATAGGTGAGCATCTTTGACTGGCAGTTATTTTAAACTTTGGAACTACCACTTACACTGGCTGTTCCATTCTACCCAGCATGTTTTTAAGGATATCTCCATTATTGCCTCAAAACAAACTCATTTTAGTGTATATGTATCCAAGAAACACGTCGGTCAGTTTTATAGGGGGGAGTCACGTGCATTCTGAAGCTAACTAGAGCTGGTTTCTTAAACAGCTGTAGTGAATATACACTTTCTGGAATTTTTCTTTGTCTCTCTATTCTTCTGTTAGTCAAGACAGTCACAAATTGGCACTTGTGGAATCTGCATGGTCAAAGGCAGGTGCCATGTCGCAATCCATTTTGTTCTGCTGTCCTATGGTTGTGTCTCTGTCCACACACACCCCCACCGCACCCCAGTGTTTTATTGGCTTCAGATTTACTCCTTGAGGCTCTGCCAATCCTTATGTTTTTCATCTTTAGCTGAGAATCTTACTGTGACCACAGGAGACCTCCCTATAGAACCCAGTGAAAATTATGGGGATGGAAAGTCTGTATTTGACAAAATGGAAGGAGGAGAGTGAGAGCCCGATGCTCAAAGTGATGGATCAGCTCAGATTTACAGATTTCTTCTTGGCCCCGAAACAGTTCAGATTCAAAGTACACTATTCAAAGCCTGAGAAAGAGAAAGAATCAGAGCTGATTTCCAACTGGAGATTTTGTGCAGGAGGAGAAAGCCTACCCTGATTTGCAGGCATAACTGACCTTGGTAGGAGCGGTCGTGTTCAAACGAAGAGAAAGCCATCTGCAGGCTCCTGAGGGCAGGGCATGAGGCAGGCTAATCACTCTGTGCAGTAGACTGTACTTTATTCCTGTTCAGAGACCTTGGCAGGTCTGGCCTCAATTCATCCTCAGATTACTATCTCCATGTACAGAGAAGTCAAAACTTGGAGATCATATGATTGGCTCAAGGTCCCCCCAGGAATTAAGGGCAGAAAGTGGACTAAAACCCTCATCTCCTGACCTCCCAGCCAGCATCTTTTCCGCTGGCTACCTGTTAAACAATGTCACACTGCAGCACTTGCCCTGTAATCTTGGCCAAGTCATTTAGTCTCTCCAAGTCTCAAATTTCTCATCTGTAAAGTAGAGATCATGAAAAACAATTGAATAACCTGAGATGCAGGGGAATAGTATGTGCTCATAGTAAGCGTTCAGAATATGTGAGTTTCCTTGAAACAGTGGGGCTGATATTGTTGATGCTTCTCTCAGATATTTTCAATGAAAGCTTAGTGGGTTAGCCAAGGGTGGGTGACTCAGGTGGTGGGAGTGTCATTCAGTGCACCAAAAGGTGGCGGGTTAGATTCCCAGTCAGGGCACTTACCGAAGTTGTGGGTTGGACCCCCGGTTGGGGTTCTTGTGGGAGGCAACTGATTGATGTTTCTTTCTCATATCAGTGTTTCTCTCTCCCTCCTTCCTCTCTCTCGAAATTCAATTTTTAAAAAGTGTATCCTTGGGTGAGGATTTTTTAATAAAGCTTAGTAGGTTGTAAATCTCAGGAGTCTCTCTGTAGAATGAGGGTGAGGAGAAAATCTAGACCATCAACCAAATGAAGGGAGCAGAGACAAAGCTGGAAGCATTGCAAAAATCCCCATGATTTTTTTTTTAGCACAGAAGGACAGCCTTAGATTTCAATTCATAAATTCATTCAACAGATGAATTAATCTGTTGGACATCTCATGTGCCAGACCTGATTTTGGATATGAGGGATATATAGCAGCTGAACAGGAAAGTTTTGTTCCCTGCCCTCGAGTAGTTTAAAATCCAGTGGGAGAGGTAAGCTTTGATCAGATATTACAGAAGGGATATAAACTCCCAAATCTGAAGGCTCCTTTCTAATCGAATCACCATAGGCTATGCTGGGATAACCTGGCCTAGCCTTGTGTGATCAGGGACGGCTTCCTGGAGCAAGTAACCTTTAAGCTAAGGCTTGGGATGAAGCAGCCATGCCAGGGAGGAGGAGCAGCATAAATCAAGGCCATGAGGAGGACAGGCAACCATCCCTTTGGAGAAAAGGAAGTGAGACTGAGCAGCATGAGTAAGTGGGAGGATAGCATCGGATGAGGCCAGGAGAGGAGTAGGGGCTGGATCTGGCAGGACCAACTGAAGCTCAAGAAAAAGCTTTTGTGGAGTTGTAAGCAGGGTATAAACTTGTCAGATTTGATGGTGGCAGAGCCACCCACAGGGGCACATGCACAACTCAAGTCACTCAGTCTGGAAGCCCCACACTCTTCCAGTATCTCATCATCCTCCAGGCAATAGTCTCCTAACTCCAAGGTCGCAGGGAAAGGTGGAAGGAATAATAAATCCAAGTGAGCAGCAAAGGAGATGAGCACAGCTCCTTCAGGGTCAAATACGCTGATAGGACCCCGCTGACTGAGCTGTGCCTGTGCGTGCGATCGGCTGGTTGCTGGTGGATTTATGTGCTTTTAATGTTTTCTTGGAAGCAATAGGATACAAGTGGAATCCTGCTATTCTTCTTTCATACTTTCCCTCTTTTTTATATGCTTATATGGGAATTCATTTATCCATTCATCCAACATACATTCATAAGTTAACTTATAATCTAGTTGGAGATATAAGATATAGTCAACAAATTACAAGGTTGAAAGGTGAGTAACATAAAATGTAAGAAATGGAGTAGAGGTTTCAGAGGAAGAGAGGATCACTTTGGGTTTTTGACAGAAGGAGGCAAGAGGTGGACAGTGATCAGGGAAGGATTTGTGGAATGGGTGAGTCCACATTGGAGGCAGACCTTGAAGGATGCAGGAATAAACAGGCAGATGTTGTGGGGAGCGCAGGGAAAGAGCACAATGAGAGTGAAGATGGAGGAAGCAGATGATGAATGGAATGAAAATCTGGTTGAATTTTAACCTGTTTGAAGAAATAGGTGAGGTCATGTATGAGAAGCTCCAGAAGCTTCTCAACAGAGCTCCTAGATTTCAACAGTGGGGAGCTATGCAAGTTTATCACCTGGGAAGTGGTGTGATTAAAGGTGAGGAATCAGCTGGGAGTGGGGGGTGCAGGGTGGATGGCACCAGGGCACCAAGCCTATGGTGTCAGGCATGTTGGCCTAAGGTGTGAATCCATTGGGCCCAGACCTTGCCAAGCATCAGTGTAGCCTGGCCGCACAAGGGTGTCCGTACTTTTGGCATCTCTGGGCCACAATGGAAGTAGAAGAGTTGTCTTGGGCCACATATTAAATACATTCTGACACATAATTACAACAATTTCATAATGTTTTAAGTAAATTTACAGTTTTGTGTCGGGCCACATTCACAGCCATCCTGAGCCCCAAGTGGCCCGTGGCCCGTGGGTTGGGCATCCCTAGTGAGTATTAATACAGGCCCTAGTCCCACTCCAGCCCTGCTGTGTGAGAGTCATCGGGGAGCATATCTGGGGCGGCTATTTAAACATTTTTAAAAGCTCCCTAGATGATCTTAGTGCAGCCAACACTGGGAAACCATTCTTCTGTACCATTCCACACGCAGGCCTCCCAGCAGCCTTCTAGGCCAGTCAACTCTGCCTCTTGTGGCTATGAACTGGGCCGCTGTACTCGGTGCTTTGGGAACCAAAGCCATGGGGTCTGAATTGATCACTTAAAATTGATGCTAAAATAAGTTATAATTATGAAATGGATGGCAGAAACATTGGACTCTGTGTTAAAGAGATGAAACCAAGCCTCGTAGAGAGGTATACAAAGAACATTCTGTATACACTAAGTCGTTAATAATAATCACCTTGGAAAAATGAGCTTGGCGATGGGGGCAGGGAGATTTTTATTTTACATGTTTCCATGTATTTAAAACATGTTTTACATTAAGCAAATGTTACTTTCGTCATTAAAAAAAAAAACACCTAGAGACTTTTAAGTAACAAAAAAGACCTTTGCAAATCATGTTCCGATATCTAGATAAAAGGGAAAGGCAGCCTCTGTCCTCAGTGGTGATTAGGCTGCATCCGTGTCACAGGATGCCCAGGTCAGATGGTGAAGGGAAAAATGTCTTAGCTTTCTGGTTAATGACATTGGGAATGTTTACCTTGGGAATGACAACGTTTGCAAGATAAGTACCTTAAGTGTCATTCTGATTGAGTTTTCGGATGACTCACAGCTGGGAGGAGGAGCCGGAGCTGAAAGATCTTGACAGTCTAGATTGATGGGCCAAGTCTAATAATAACATGAGTACATGGGGATCAATGTCAGTACCTTCCCTGAAGTCTGACGGAGCCACCTGCACACTGGCAGGGAGGGGCGTGGCCCTTCAGAGCAGCTCATCAGGACGAGCCTTCAGGGTCTTAGATAACTGGTAGAGTGAGTCAGAAGAATGCTGGGGCTGCCAGGAGAAGGCATGTTTGGTGGTGTTAACAGAAATCAAGTGTCTAGTTTGCTTCTTAACCAGTGGTATGCACCTGAGAGTCTTTTTACAAATATTATCCGGACCTAGCCCCAAGCCCAGCCATGTTCCCAGGGAGGAGGGGTTGGGACTCAGCACAAAGAGTTTGGGAATGCTGCCCCCATATAGGCCTCTGGTGGTGGTGGTTGTTGTTGTTAAACTGATGTAGATCAAGGGAGGAGGTATCTCAGACTCTTCCGTGTTGAAGGACCTACAGTCTGAAATTTTTAATGAATTTCTGAAAGTCACGTTAAGAGAAAATACTAGTCTATGTTTTTATTTCTGATTATGGAAGTGATTTTTAGACACTCTTTAGTTTTCATTCCAATTCGCCATCTTATTTCAAATTGAATTTAAAGGCTAAAATTGGGATCATGTTTTATGCAATGTATTGTAATGCAACTTCATTTACTATTCCAATAGTAATATTTGTCTCTGCTCTTCAGCGTGATTTTTACAGGTGTATAAACTGTCCATTAGGGTTATATACCAAAGTTTACCAATTTCCTAATGCTTTATAGCTGGGGATTTTTCCAAAACTTTTTTATTATTACTAAGCACAGCCTACATGTTTGTATTGCACTATACTTTAAAGAGGAATGTTCACTCAGTGGAGCGGTCCAGTTGGTGGGAGTTTTGTAATCCTGATGTAAGGAATAGCGAAAACTTTAATCCGAATAAGATTTCGTGGGGTTAGAGAGGGTGGTAAATATCTTCAAATATTTGCAGGGAAATCGAACAGAAAAAGAATTCAGTTTGTTTTGCTAGCCTCAAAGGGACAATTGGATAGAATTGCAAGGAAACAGCTTTCAGGGAAGGTAATGAATTTTCAAATAATTAGGTTTTGAAAGTCTTGCCTGCCTCATCCTTGGGGACACTGGGGGGTGAGTTAGCAGGTGTAAAAGAAGTAATCAAGGAGATTCAAATTTCTAACGGGGGGGGGGGTGAGGTAGTGGATTTAAGATGGAGTCACAAACTCCAATGGCCCAATCTACAACCCAACAGTAAATGGATTTGTTCAGCTAATGGACTTTTCTAAAACAATTTGAATTCAAATACCTTTAGGCAGAACATTTGTTCCTTAATTAGCCACAAACCAAGTCCCTTTTCTCTCTCTCTTTGTCTCTCTCTCTCTCTCTTTTTTTTTTTTTTTACCTGCCCTGGCTCCTGAAGGCTTTTATGTTTACCACTCCTAGTGGATACTCTTTAAATCCTTCGAAGATGTGATTATCACCCACTCATTTAGATGCTTAGGGAGCACGTGCTGTGTGCTGAGTACTGTGTGAGATGAACAGAGATAAAAGTGACCCTGGCAGCATCTTTGCCCTCAACAAGCATGCTCTGAGAGTGTGGGAGGGATAGTGTTAAGAGACTACAAATGGACTACGGGAACTCATCTGCAGAGGGTCGGATTAGAACTGGTGGTTGCTGCTAACAGCGAGGTGTGCTTTCACTTGCTAAGACGAAGCACTTTTATAGCCAAGTTCTCAAAGAGACGGGACCTTCTAGTGTTTCTGTTACCCATAATCTATTGAAAACACTTACTGAGTGCTAGACTCTACGAAGTGCTCTGTGTTCAACAGTTCATTCATCCTGATGGTACTGACCATTTTGTAGATGAGGCGACTGAGGTTCAGAGTCCACACTTACAAGGGCTGCAGCCCAGCTTGTGCTCTGTGGGCCCCAGGTGAGGGCTTTAACCACAGCAGCCTGCTGCTTTCTCCTGACTGTCGCGTTCTGTCTTCTCTGTCCTTTCCCCTCCAGTCTCATCTGCTCTGGTCATTTCACCGGGACTCTTCCCTCCAGTTTTCCATTTCTGCCCCTGCTCACGCATGCCTGGATTCTGCTCTTCTTTGTCCCTCCCCTTCTCCTTCCTGCTGCTTAAACAAGTCCTCTCACACTTTGATTACTTGGGCTATTTGAGAGCCAAACACGTCCAGGCGGCAGATTTTTGAATACCAGAGCAGCAGCAGAGCAGTGGAAATGGGAGGTTTTGATTTTGAACTAGGAGGTGGATTTTTAAAAGGAAGTGTTTTACTGGTGCGAAGAAGTTTTAAAAATTGTCTTCCCATATGGCTCATTTCAACCCACTGAGGACTCGGCAGCTGCTAGCACTCTGTTGGATTTGTGCCCCTGCCCCCACTCCCGACAGAGCTGCCCAGGGATTCTCGCCTCTAATCACACCTGCCTTGACTCCCACCAAGAGGGTATCTTGTTTTGGAGTTCCATGCCACTTGGTACAAAGTTTTAGGAAACCATGTTTCAAGAAGCTGCTCCTGAGGTTGGATATGACATAATTTTATCCATAGTGACATTTTAAAAAATACATTTGCAAATAATTTAACCCCCAAATTTTTGGTGTTGAATTTGAACTGGTATGTAGGCTCTGTGAGTGTGTGTGTGTAAGAGAAAGTTGTTTTTTTTAATAATAAAAAGGGTAAATTTATTAGGGTTTTCCTATACACCAGGCACTGTTCCATACTATCTATCTATATCTATACACCTGTATACACACATGTACACATACACATACATGCACACATACTGCAATGCACTCGAGTTTATTCAGTCCTCAGAAGAGTCTGGTGAAATTGATGCTGTTCCCACAAGCTCAGTTCTGAGAAGTCACTTATCCAAACACACACAGCTCAGTGTGAGAACCAAGGCTTCTCAGGTCTCCTGGACTCTGGAATCTTCATCTCTGAACTGTGAGGAGGAAGAGAGTGTTATTTGAATGCTCTAACAAGTGAGCCATCACATATATAGTTTTTATACCTTTTCAAGTCCTTTTACAGAAATGTGGATTTTATTCCTACTTGGGAGGCCAGAAAGTCAGGTTGGCTATGAGCTAAAAGGAAACAAGGATCCAGAGAGGTAAGGAGACTGTCCAAACACCACAGAGCTACCTAGTTCCCAGTAAAAGCCAAAATGTGGTCCAGGTCTCCTACGTCCCAGTTCCTGGCTTCACGCTGATGATTCAGCCTCCTGATCTTCACAGCCTCCTGATCTTCACAGTTAAGTTGCACAGCACCTCACCTCAACTTCACCAGTGACTAGAAATTCATGTAACAAATATTCACTGAATTTTTACTGAATGGTTTCAGGAACAGTGCCAAGTTTAGTGGAGTACTGATGGACACTTTAGGTATGTCCTGTGATCATAAGCTTACAGTCCAGTGGGGAAATCAAACAATTGGACCAATAACTGCTGTAAAGTTTGATGACATCAAGAGAGCAGGTAGCAGGAAGATGCAAACCAGGTCTAAGATTCTAGAGAAGGAGAAGGGGTAGCAGGGTGGAAGTGGAAGTAGGGGACAGAGCTTTTCAGACAGGAGGGATCTTCTGAGCAGACAGATAAGCCAAGGACAACACTTAACATGGACTGACACAAAGGAGCCATAGAGATTCAAAGCCAGCAACTGGGACGTGGTGGTGGCTTAGCAGAGAAATCGAAGGAAAGAGTACACTGAACTTTGCAGACAGCCTCAGGTTCAAATACAGGCTTCATCATTCACATGCTGTGCAACTTTGAATGTGTTCTTGGTATTTCTGAGTTTCCCCATTTGTGAAACGATGTTAATACAAGCTGTTACCAGGGTAACCATCAGGCTTGTAAATAATGAACGTAAAGCACTCGTCCTAGTCCTGGCCAGGGGCATCACTGCCCACAGCTGCTCCAGCCTGAAACATGGGTGTCACCTTTGAGTCCCCAGCCCCACACAGCAGGCTGGCTGGCAAGTCCTTTCTGTACTCCTGCAAACTATCTGCAAATTCCTCCATTTCTCTCTACCTACACTGTGAGTCCAGGCCACCCTGATCTCATACCTGGAGAACACAGCACGTACCTCCTCCCCCTGCTCCCACTTGGGCCTCACCCTGACCTCAGTCACTACATATCAGGTAGAACGATTTTTTGAAAACACTAAAGTTTTTCAGTGTCATCCTGCAGCTTCGAAGCCTCCCTTGTTCTTAGTAGAGAACTAAACTCCTCATTCAGGCCGGCCCTGCACTGCCTGGCCTCTGGCTGCCTCCTGGCGTCATCTCCCACTCCTCGCTCCACGATCCCTGCCTACACTGGCCAGCTGCTTCCCCCTCAGGTCATGGCTCACACACCACCTCCTCGGACAGGGCTTCTCTGACCACTGTCTTCAATAAAGCCTCCTATCCTAATTTCTACCACTGCACCTTATTTCTTTTAGTCCTGACATTATTACAATTCATCCTTAAACATTTATTTGGGTGCTTACTAGATTATTTGTCTAGCTCCCTTACTAGGCTGATAGCTCAGTGAGACTGAACTGTTAGGGAGGAGCCTGATGGATCATAGCACCTGTCTGGCACAAAATAGGCATTTGGTAAACATTGGCTAAATTAGGGAAATGAAAGCGAGCCCTCAATAAAGAGTGGCTGTTGTTGTTCATTAATACCCATCAGGGAGGATGTTATGGTAAGTCTAGTTATGAGCATTCACCAAGAATGTCTTTGTGTCCCCATTATTTGCCTCAATTTCCAAGGCTGACAGCCCAACAGAAGGCTTTATACCTGATGGAGGAGGGGCCAGTCACTCTGTGTCAGTGAAATCACTGCAGGGAGCTGTCCCCAAGGTACCTTGACATTGGATTTGTACAAGGCACCATTTCCGAGCAAATCCTTGGTATGTTTTTTGCTGCAACTCTGGGACCCAGGGACATCCGTCACCGGAGAAGTGGGTGCTCATGCACACTCAGTGTTACCAGCTGGTAGTTCTGCCTCGAGGATTTTACATTTACAAGGTAATAACAAAAGTGGTATTAGAAACCTGCAGACGGTCTGTCCGATGGAGATAAATGTTGATTGCAAACTCCAGCGTGGAAGTGGGGTTGACGAGAAGTGTTACTGGGTAATTTAAGGCCCCATTGTGGATGTCCCTGGAGATACCTTGGCCAGTCAGTTCTGTTTTATTTCAGGGAGGAAATAAAACTCTGCCTGATTGGACTTTTTTTTTCCCCCTGACAGAAATGACTTGTCATGATGAATCATAAAGGCCAAGGCCACAGGGCTGGCAATGCACTCCAAAGCCTGATTCTCCTCTGTGAATGTGGTCTTTGAACTTGAAATCAGGGTCAGGTGTTGGGGCTCTCACCTTGTTGGTCAGACGGGAGCTCTCAATTCTTGCCCAGACAGCCTCTTACCCCTTAGTAGAGGGTGCTGAGATGGCTTTTTTAAGAATGTGCATTTAAGAGTAGAGTGACCAATACAGAGAAGTAACAAAATAAGAGACAAAGCCAGTGACAGAGTAATCATTTTCAGCAATTTGATTCTCTAGAACAATCCGATCCAATAGAACTTGCACTGATAACGGGGACATTGTATATCTGAGCTGTCCAACATGGTCACCACTAGGCATATGTGACTGCTGAGCTCTCAGAATGTTGCTAGTGTGATGAGAAACTGAATTTTTAATTTACCTTAAATTTGAATAGCCACAGGTGGCTGCTGGAGACCACATTGGACAGCAGAGCTCTAAGACACTGTGACTGGAAGAAGAGCAGCAAGAATGATGTGTGGGACTCAAAGGTTGATGGGATACCAAGGGGAAGGTGCCTCAGGTGTTCTAACCAAGTGACTGGGAGGGCGTGTCCCATGGTGGTTGAACACACATAGGCCAGTGTGAGGCAGATCTGGGTTCAAATCCCAGTTCTGCCAAGCTCCAGCTGTGTGATCTTAGGCAAGTTACTTCTCCAAGATTTACATTTCTCATCTGTAAAATGAGGATAGAAATAGAACCTGCTTCCCAAGCCTGCTTTACATCTTAAATGAGCTACTATATGACAGCATAGTGTATGTCTTGGAAACTTTGGTATAGTGTCTTTTAATGTGAAATAGGACCCTTTGTGTATGTAATCCCATACTGGAGAGCAGTGTTGGTGAGTTTCGTGATCACAGATAGAGGAGGAACAGAGTGAACTGATCAGACTCATCTGACTGCAGAACTGTGCTTACAAACAGAACAGTACTACCATGCCTCCTCCGCCATGAATGGCAAGTGATGCCGTGTCTCATGAAACTGGTGTTTTGTGACAGTGCAAGACTGAGTGAGTCTGGGGTGAGCCATTTAGAGTGAGCCTGGGGTCATGTTAAACACAGGTCCTGGTTTAGTGGATCTGGGTGGGGACCAAGGTTCTGCATTTCTCCCAGGCCCCGCAGTGTTACAGATGCTACTGGCCCAGGGTCTGCACTTATTGTTGGGGTCAAGATTGTTAAGCCCCCTGGAATGTAGGGCATAAGACCAATACCCTGTTTTTCTGACGAGGAAATGGAGATCCAGAAGAGGAAGCTTAAAGTCGTGGGACAATTAAAAGTAGGCGGCTACAGTCTCTTGCATTATGTGTGACAGTCAGCAGTTTGCAAAATGTTCTTCCACCTGTACTTCCATTCCCATTTGTCAACTGAGGGTAGCAAAGCGGGGATTACTCCACTTGTTCACACTCTGCCAGTTCGTTATCACTGGCAGGCGGGGGCTAACATTGAGCTGTGCTGCCTCTTATCCCGGAGTTCCTCCCATTACCCCAGAGTGTAGCTGTCACTTCATCTCCATCTCCAAGGAGCTCCAGGCTGGACGGAATGGTAACTGAAAACAGAAGTCTTTGTAGAGACTTAGAAGTCAACCTGCATTTAGGAAGCCATGCCACCAAAAAAGGTGGGGAAATGGCAGAGTGAAGAGAGTCAAATGGCTCTTCTTTCTTTTTTCAATGTCACAAACACAGGAGTCCAGAGCAATTATTTCAAGCTGAGCCATAGCAATGGGTTTAAAGCCGTACACAAGCCATTTCCTGGAGTCATATATTTTCTCTCTAGGGAGCCTGAAATGAGTGGCAGCTCCAAGTGGGAAAGGTGGCAATGAGGCACCACACATTCAGGGAAGAGAAAATGTTTCCTTGGTACACATGAACCACCTGGTTTCTTAAAACCATGCGGTGAGAGAGATTGAAACTTAGGACAATCATGATCATGGTCACTGCCTCCAGGTGACCTTGGCCAGAGGTGTATGTGCATGTGTATCTGCATGTATGTGTGTGTGTGTTTTCCCATGTGTTTGGTGGCTTACTCAGTTCATATCATCATCCGCCTAATTTCACAACTCTGTTGTCAGGATAAGTGAAAAAGCACCTGCAAGCCTCCCAGAGAACCCTGAGAGACTTGGCCTTTTTCTCAATATTCTCTTTCTCTGCTTGAGTGGCCATAGTAGGGTCAGTTTTCTATGTCTTTTCTACCATATGATTTGGATTTTGAGAGAGAAATGTCAAGAACTAAGAATTCAGACTCATCGAGCTACTGATAATGAAAAGAATTTGTGGCCTCTGTCTATCAGGTCTAGGTCACAGACAGAGCTACATATTTTGGGGTCGCAGTTTGGGTGAGCCAGCTAGCAAAGCTTTCCTCTTTAGCCCTGGCTGGGAGGCTCAGTAGGTGGGAGCATTGTCCTGTATACCAAAAGTTTGCAGTTTCAGTGCCTGCTTTGGCACATATGAGAGGCAACTAATTGCTGTTTCTCCCTCCCTCCCTCTCTCTCTGACCACCTCCCCTCCCTCTACCTCCCCTTCCTCTCTCTCTCTCTCTCTCTCTCTCAAATCAGTTAAAAAATATATACTCGGGTGAGGATTAAAAAAAATCTTTCTTCCCCAGACACATCCACTATGTCTAAAATGTTTGTTGGGATGCTTTGTGAGCCAGTAAGGTATCCTTTAAATAAAATACCGTGCTCAGATCAATTCATTTTTCTGCAGTCATAGCTAACTCACCCATGTTCCATTGCTGTCAATGAATTACTTCCAAAGGCTAACATCAACACAGAACTGACTGAATAGGAGGGCTTTGGCTAGCGCAAAAACCGAAGTGTATTAGATGATGTCACTTCTCCATCTTCTGCCTAAATATCTTCTTAGATAAATGGAAAAGATGTATCTGCTCTCCATTTTCAGTGTCATTGATTTTTTGCTGCAATTAGAGAATGAAGAGCTAGACCAGGCAAGATTCTTTCCTGCTTTTAAAAACAGCCTTCAAGGATCCCAGCTGTTTATGAGCCTTCTCCAGTTCCAAGGGTAGGGGGCAAATGTTCTTTGAGTCAGCATGCCGTCATTACTGGGTACATCTGTGGGCTGCTGAAAGGTCTGCAGATGACTTTGTGTTCCAATGACTTGGGGTCTCCAAATGGTTTCCCACCCTTCAACTTGCCATGTAATGAGAGCTGGGGACATTTCCGAGCACAGTTTGACCTGCATTCTATTGATCTAATCATTTGGCTAATCGCCCTCCGCAATTAAACCCTTCTCCTTGCAATAAAGTTAATCTCTTCCCAACATATAAAATCTGACCCCACAGCTGGAGCGAGGAGAATGGCTGTTGTTTATGCTAATTTCTTGGGACCCGACAGCTTTATTCTGAAAGCTGAAGCAACTCCTGTAGCTTGGGAAGTTGCACGGTCCTCATATTAAAGGGTGACAATGCATTTCTTCACTTCTAGATGCCCCCACTAGTCTGCCTTGCTCCTGCTCAGCCTCCCTCGTTCTTCCCTCAAGCAGGGGGTGTGACCCACACTACACGTTAGGCTTTTCCTCCAGCAACCTCCTGTGGTGTATGGTCAAGGCCATTAACACACACTTTGAAATTATTCTGCAGGCTGCTTTTTGTTCCAGCTTAAAGAGATTACTGTCCACCACATAAAGAATTCATTTTGGAATGTCCACAATCTCTGCCCTACCTTCAGTGAAGCTCAGTCTTTTAAAGGACTTCTTTTGCTTCTAAACAGAACCTGGTTTTGTCTTACTAAATGACGTTAGAAGACTCATTCATTCACTTGGGAAATATTTACTGAGTGACTACGCACAATCCTAACTGTCAAGGTATTTACTTTAAAAGGTAAAGGTCAGGAGTAAAGGTGGGGTAGGGGAAGAGGCAAGCAGCAAACCTTGAACTTGGTGCACAGATGGACCTGGGGTTCAGTCTAGGTTTGTCAAATGCTAGTAATGACACCCAAGCAAGTTACTGATCTTCACTAACCCTCAGTTTCCTCATCTTTAAAAATATAGATGCAACTGCCTATTTCATTTGGGTTTTGTGAGGATTAAGTAAAATAATGTATCTTAAAATGCATATAACAATGCCTGGCACATAGTACATGCCCAATAAATGTTAGCTAAAATTGTCACCATATTTAATCTTCACAACTGTATGAGGCAGGTCCTGTCTCTACCCCCACTTTACAGATGGGAAAACTGAAGCAAAATAATTTGCCAAAGAACACGTAGTTTACAAGCGGCAAGCTTAACCACGGGCATGCCTGTCCCTTACCATTACCCCAGACTGACTGGGCTAAGCTTTCCTTATGTCTTCAGAAGCTACATGTATCACGAGGTTTTTGAGAAAATTTGCTAGATTTGTTGGTGATGACTCAAATGAAGACCCATGACTTAGCTAGAATACAACATTTTCCAAATATGCATTCTATTGCGGTTTTTTCCTCCTGATATCCAGCACTTCTCTTCACACAGAGAATTTTTATTAAATGCCTAATTAAAACTGGTTGGATTCTCACTTATAACAGTGCTCAGTTCTGAATTTAAATTTAATGATGTGTTGAAATATTAATGACCTTTATCTTTAAAAGTGTCTCAATTGTACTAAAGTTAACAAATGTAGCTGATAATACCCAGCCCCGTGCTGGAACATTCTCCCACACAAGGCATTCGCCAGGGTTTGCATCATTCTAATGGGGGTTTTGTATAGCCCTGACAGAGACACAATGTAGGGGAATTTTGCATCACAAATTGCCTGGGGATTTGGTCTCCTAGTAAATACTTTGCAAGTGCTCTAATTCAAGCTAAGGAATAATAGCTGTAAAGCATTTAGGGGACTTGACAGTGTCAGGCATATGCTATGGAGTAAACATGTGTCTGAGAAGTAGCATTGGCATCACAAGGAGCAAAGTGCATTCCCACTCTCTCTGTGTATCCTACCTCCTTGGTATGAGCATCCCGTATGGCTCGGGTCTTACTAATGTTGACAGTGAAGACAAAAGTACAATTTATCTGAGGCGTCATTTTAATAGCCAGGTTGGGCTTCTTCCAGTTTCTCAAATGTCCTTTGGGTTCAAAGCACTTGCAGAACTCAGTTGGCTTCTGAGCCAAGGAAGGTTGGCTCTCCTTTTGTGTGTGTCCTTTGTGGAATGACCTTGATATATTCTTCCTTGTCCCACCCGCATCATGACTTGAAGTGTCCAAGCTGAGGGACAGTTTGTATCAACCTGCTGACCAAACCCCACTTGTAGGAAATCCCAGGTCTTCTCTGGCTAAGTGACTTGGGCCATATGTTCAGGTCCCAAAGCTTGGGTTTTGTTTTTTTTCCAGAGCAAGGTCAAGTGTGCCTATTTGCATTACCTGGGGATATTGAAATTCCAAACACAAGTTCGTTTTCACATAATTCATTATCTTCCCTTGGATTTGGTACTTAATGTGAACTTTGGCAGCAGATGGAATGAGATGATGTTCCAGGAGCAAACACTCATTCTTTTGTGCTTACAAATACACACACATAGTGATCATTTGCACTCAAATGAAACTTCGAGAGCCAGGCAGTGCCCTCAGGTATTCATTTACCACCCCCTGTTGGGTTCTTGCATAGAATTTAATTATCTAACAAATTTGGGAGTAGCTATGCCAGATGTTGGGTACTGACCCAGACATTTCAGATGGAAGGATCTGATGCATTCCGGAGAGAACAGGGAAAGCATAGTTGGAAGGTGGGACCCTTGAAGGGAGAAGTGGGGACATGGAACTGGGGGCTTGAAATTTGTGGTGATTTCCTCACAGCCAGATGGCATGCCTTAAGCCCCAAACCACTAGGCATTTGTCAAGGTCTTTCAGGAAGGTCTGGGAGTCCCCGCAACCTCTGTTCAATACAAAGAACCCCCTAGTTCAGAACCAGTTGAGGAGCTGGCTTTTGTTTGTTCACAGTAAAAACAATTACCCAGTTGACTCGAATGACAAACACATGCAGCCGCTCCGCCCTCTCCTTCCAGCACAGGTCACTGAAGCCGCTTGGAGCACTGATATTCGATTTTGTCCTTATCTATAGAGAAGTCATTGTAATTATAATTTGTTTTTACTAAAATGAGTTAATAGCATTATGGTAACAGACAGCACTGATGAAGTGGATTCTCTGCTAGGCACTGGGGTAAGCACCTGTGCATCCCTTCTCTTCTCAGAACAGCCTTACGAAGTAAGGAACCACAATTTTCCCACTTTGTGGAGGAGTGAATGAAGCTGAGCTGTACAACATAACTGCTTGAGACCCAATAGCTAATAAGAGGCAGAGGTGGACAGCCGGACTCCACAGCCCATGCCTTTCCCATCATCCTCTGGGCTGCACTTGACTTCCTCATCTCAGGGAATCTGCTCCGCTCCAATCTCCACTCAAAGGGTTCACAGAGGGGCCCTATTTTGTGCCCTATGTCATCCCCATCTTACCCAAACACAACTAATAGAAACACAACCGATCAATAGGCTGGCTTGTGACCTTTGATGTGGCCTAGAACCATTGATAGGATAGATAGATGATGATAGATAGATAGATAGATAGATAGATAGATAGATAGATAAGTTAGCTGAGCCTGCCAGGCTCCCTCTGTTGGGAATTTAGACTAGAATCTACCAGCAAGTTATTTAGCTTTGAGACTTTAAGATGAAGCAAAACCATAAGGTCAAGTTGGGGCTATGAAGTTAGTAATGAGCAGCAGTGACTATGAGTAAGTAGAGAAATTCATTTGGTTGAGAGAGCCTCCGAGTGAACACATAGAGAAGCACAGGGGTGATGAAAAAGGAAAAAAAGTAGCTAGTAGCCAGGGATGCCCAGACGTGATGCCTTTCTGTGCCAGTCCATGGGGATCTTTACATTATATAGTTGTGAGGGTGGAGTGAATTAATTTATGTAAATCACCCGTCAGACTGCCTGATCATAGTTAAGTGATCGATGTAAGTCAGTGCTATTATTATGTTTATTATTATTAGCATTTCAATGTGATTTGTCTTTTATTTGTAAGATACAAAACAACCTCTCCTTGCCAGTTTACCAAAGTGCAAACAGCCAGGGTTATGAAAAGCCATATTCCTTCTTTCATCATTGAACTGGATTCCTTAATCGTTATAATTTATAATTCAAATTTCACCTTGTGATTGTCTTAGTTTTCTTTCGGATCGATTCCACACCCACTAATGAACTATCATGTCGAGCAATGGGGAGCTATTCCCATAATCTGTTTTCTTCCAATCCCCCTTCAGATGCTAATGAGGAGTACCATGGAGACATCAGCCATTAGTACACATGGGCTGATATAAATCATGGACTATGGATCATTGAGCATCTTTGTTGTAAAACAAATGGCCTGTGGTCAGTTAATCATACAAAGAAACATCTCCAGGGTTTCTTGGCTTTATTCATAACCCCTAAATCCGTTTGCAGTTTTATAAACAGAACATCTGTTAAAATATGCAGAAATTACAGTCACAGCCATTAGCAGAGAGCTATATAGCTTTGGCAGATTTTTAAAAAGCTTTTGATGGTAATCTCTCTCTCCGACTTACGCTTTATTCTCATTCTTGCTGAAATCTCTTTTGTTCCCCTCTGTTCTTAAAAGTGTACAACACTTTTAACCCAAAAGCGGAAAGTGGGCAAGCGTTGTCCCAGGCGAGGTTAGCACTGTGCCATTCTGCAGAACAGCGGAGTAATGTAGCCTAGCTACATTCCCTTGCAAGTCCATTCATTTTAAGTACCTAATATGCATAGCCTCAAGCAGCCAGAAAGTGAGAAACCCTAATTGGTTTCACACCTCTTTTATGGACCTTAGACTCTTGCAGTTCTGGCACTTAACCAAAAGTAAATAGAGCCTCACCCTGGCTGGGTGGCTCAGTGTGTTGGAGCATTGTCTTGTACACCAGAAGGTTACAGGTTCTATTCCTGGTCAGGGCACATACCTGGGATGGGGAATTGATCCCAGGTTGGAGTGTGTAAGGGAGGCAACTGATCAATGTTTCTGTCTCACACTGATGTTTCTTTCTCCCCCTCCCTCTAACCTCTCCCTTGCTTTCTAAAATCAAGAAACATATCCTTGGGTGAGGATTAAAAGGAGTGAATAGAGCGCAACACAAGCATCACCCCAACTCTTTCATTCATTTCTCTCCTCCCTGCTCCCTCCCTCTCTCTTTCTGTCTCTCTCAAAATTTGTACTGTGTTCATATTTAAATTAGTGCAATTGACCTCTAAAACAAATGCCAGCAGAAATATGGACATTGCCAGGTAACAAGGTTTGAGATGAGAACGTAGAGTAGCCACCCCTTGTTTGGTGAAGAAATCCTAGACCCCGAGGAGCAGGTCAGCTTTCCTCAGCCATGGCTTTTGCCTTTCCTGCCATGGCTTTTGCCTTTCCTGCCATGGGATGGGAGTCCGCAGACATGCCCTGCAGACATTGAAAAGTCACCTCTGAGTGTTCAGTGTGTCCATCACTTACCTTATACATGAAGTTTTGTAAAGTCTCAGACAAAGTCATTCTGGTTGTGCCCGAAGAGGTCTTTCTAAATGAGCCCACTAGCTTAAAAAAAGACGGTACAATAAAGTCCCCACAAGACAAACTCTGGGGTAACACAGACGTGGGCCTGAATCCCAGATCTGCCCGCTGTTAGCTGTGTGCCCTAGAAAATTAACTCTCCAAGCTGCAGTCTCCCATCTATAGTGTTAATAATGCCTGCCTCATAAAGTTATTGAGGGGGGGTCAAAGAGAAAACCCAAGCAAAGCTGCTAGCCATACCTGGCACATTGTTAAGTGCTGAGTAAGTATTTGTTGTTGCTGTTATTTTTTTATTGCTTCTGTTTTTAGTACCAGTGCATGGTTAGATTATGTTAGGTGTTGATTCGTAACATCAGTGAAACTTTATATTTTAACTACTGAAACCATTTAATTCAAGCATTTGTTTGAGAATATTTCCTAAGCACCTGTTCTGGGCTCAGTACTTTGCATGTCACACGGGGTGTGAAGATTACTCCTCCCACATGTCCCCATCAATAAGGAGCTCATGGGTACGATTCAGCACAGAATGTGTTGCCAGGAAGATACAAACCAAAGACTGGAAGTTGTGGAAAAAGAGAAATAAATGAGCACTGGGGAAAGCTTTGGGAAGCCAGGGTTACAAGAGACTTGATGAGGTTCAATTTCATTGGAAGATGAAAAACAGAAGCCAAATGAAGGTAACAGAGTGGAAAAAGTTGGATCACATAGGCAAGAAGTTGGCCTGTTTGCCTTCTGGGGGAATCAGGAAGGATTGCAGGGTAAAAGCCCATCGGAGGATCAAAGCCAGACTCAGCAAGCCCCTGAAGAAATGGGGGCAAGGGGTGGTGATATAAAAAGGAAACCTCCTGAGAAGGAGACTGAAAATATGACACCCACCTGTCTAGGATGGAGCACTAACAGGAAGGGGGACTCGGAAGGAGGATGAACGGCTGGTTTGTCTGTTCCCAGCCTGCACCTGAGACGCCAGTGTCCTTCCGTGGTCATGGCACTTTCCAGCACTTGGGGCCAGCCTCTGACCTCCACTGTCTAAACCATCTGTATTCTGGCAGCAGCATTCTGAGCTTTCAAATGGAGCATTGCAGGTGTGGGCTGGAGCACTGTTAAAACATCAGGCTTTGAAACAAACACACACAGATAACAAAGAGGGGGTTAATGTTTTAAAATTAGGTTCTTGGGAGCCCCCCATTAACTTGGAGTCACAAGACAGTTACTGCACGTTTAGTGAGTACCGCCTGATGACAATAACACTGGTGGCAGGCGATGCCAGCAGAGAGCTCTCTCTAAGCACATGGTTACAAAGACATCTTGTTACACTCAGCACGGAGGCAACATCTTTCGGCTTTGCAGCTCATATGAGCATTGACCCCTCCAGAGGCCAGAAAGATGGTGTTATTGCCCTCCTGCTAAAAGAGAGGAAAGAAACAAAGCAGGAAAGCTGGCTTTAAACGTCCGAATGGCAAGTTCCGTCTACTCAGACCCAGTGTATAATGCTCAGTACACATGATACCACAGCATAATTAAATAAACTGTGTAAATACCCAGAGGTGGTTAGTAGGGTAGCTTGTGGAAATGAAAAAATTAGCAGTGGCGGCATGGATCTTTTTAAAAAGCAATTATTTACTTTATGCGATGACAAGAATCCACAGATGGTGCAGCCTTAAGTTCTTGTCTTGAAAGCCTTAAAGCAGGACTGTATTCACACTACAAATACAGTGGACAGGGTGCATAGGTGGGCACTTCGCTCTATATACGTGAGCACAACTGCCATGCAACCGTGCCTGTTACCGTGTAGATCATGGTGGGTCATTTCCACGCTGCAGGAACACAGGGGTGTTGAGTTAACAAAGAATTAACTCCGAACATTTTTGGGAGAGTTTAGCTGATTTCATACTTCCACCTATGAGATCGGGGCATGGGCTGGTAAAGTCAAAGGGATTTTTCTCATTGCCAGTGGTTCCTACATCAAGTCATGATCTCCACTACAAAAGACCAGAGTGGACCTTGAGGAATGGCAGTAAGCACAAGGCGAGTGTACTCACCAGGAATCAATGGCCTGTGCAAGTAAAAATGTTTGTGCTTCCTGGCCAGGCTTAGAAACTGCAAGACAAAGAATGCCCTTGGGCAATGGTGGCTACCAACAGAGGCCTCCTAGAGTCGGTCTGATTCATTTCAGTTTTTCACCCTGGGCTTGTTGTTGAGACTGTCCAAATTGTGCATCTGTTCATTCATTCGGCAAATCTTTATTAAGCATCAGTTATAGGCCAGACCCCCTGCTAGGCATTTGCTGGAGAAAGAGTGTGTGGCATAGGTTATCATTACCTTGACTTCTGGGACCTCATTTGCCTCTGTTTTTTCCCAAGGTGCTTGGCACAGGGTATAGCACATAGAGGGCATTCCATGGATATAAACAGGTGAAAAAAAGGAGTGGTCTGCCATTTGCAGCTATCAAAGCAGTCAGGTGCCAGGGAAATGACATTTTATCTCCTAATAACCTAAACCTAGCCCTTAATAAAAGCTGCATTGCACCTAGTGAGACCAGGTGGGTAATTTCGGTTCTGCTCACTCCATTCTTTATGATATCTGTCTTTCAAGGTGACTTCACTGAGGGACAGTTGTGTTTAGACTTACAAGCCTGGAAGCAGATCAGTTGAGTGGACCCACTTCACCAGCACATATGCCCTTTGTTCTTTTTATTTTTGAGGGGGGAGGGGTTCATTTCTCGAGTTAATAAGAGATGGTTAATAAGAGATGATGCCACTGCATTTCAGAAATCCTGTATAGATGTCAGATCCTTGCAGTGCCGTTCTTAGGGGGTGTTGTCATCCATTGGCGTGCCGTCATTTGAGTCAGCAGCAAAAACCACCGAATGAATGGCTGCAATATAAGAGGTGAAACAGAGATGCTTATTAGGCAGTAACTAGGCAGCTGAGTGCAATAGTGAAATGCAAAGTGGCAAAAAGTAGGGATGCCCTGTGTGCATGTTTATATCCAGACTAGCATGTGCATAGATAAAAATAACAATCACTAACAATGGCAGAGCATTTGTTGTGTGCCAGACGCTACACTAGTAATGTTGTGTGTTATCTGATCTGATCTTCATAACAGTGCTTATGAAGTGGGTACTTTCACTGGCCCCATTTACAGATAAAGAAACTGAAAATATGCTCATGACCTTGCTGCTTAAGGGTCTGTGATCCTAATCACTAACACTACAGCGCTATGGAAGTTTAACACAATGTGGCTAAAAGAATGGATGTCAGTGGACAGTGAGTTGGATGGAAATGAGAAATTATTTCTTCTTGCTGCCGTATTGTCATTTGCACAAAAGTGTATAGGGGAGAGGGAGATAGAAATCACTGTTTGTTTTCTTGGTTTTGCTGCTTTAGAAGTTATTTTAATTTCATTTGATAGCCTCCCGGTGAAAGCAATAAATTGAATGAGTCAGTGGTTCTGAAAAAAATTCTGAAATGAAAATGAAACTACACCATATTTATGTGGTAATTAGTCACATCACTAAAAGAGAGACAATTTGTAAGGGCTGTTTTCAAAACCCTAAATAGAAACAAAGCAATAGCTATGCAAACATTTGTCAATGGCATTTGGTATTGGAGGAAATCATTTCCACAATTACTTTTTGATTCTAACGAAATCGGGAGCAAATATAGTTGTTACCCTCATGTTTTTCTGGGTTTACTCAACTGCTGAAACCCATGAGTGACATGTACATTTCTGAGAATCCTCATACTTGTCTATCTGATTAGAACTGGAGAGGAAGTGGGCATTCACACAAACCCACTTTATTTATAGATCCACTTGGCAGGGTTTTTTGTTGTTTTTTTTTTAAATGAAGACTAGTCATTCATTGGCTTAAGTTAAATGCTATATATTTTGTCTGCAACTGTCATTGGGTAAAGATACCCAACTAAGCATGGGTCTCCACTGAACAATGCAAGACATAGGTGTCTCACACATCTTACCTTTAAATGAGTATTTAGTAAAGACCCACTATTTGCTGTGCGAAATTCAGGCACCACTTTATTTACTAATATCTGAACAAGTCAAGAAGATCAATTTACTTTAAGAAATTGATTGCCAGTTAACAAAAGGAGACTAAAGATTTTTATGAAGAATCTCTATTTTTAATAGTAATTTTTTGTTGTATTACGAATCTCAAACTTTTTTCAAGATAAGCTGCAGTCATTAGCCATGTACAGAGATTAGCCATCTTCCTTTTGTCCCAGTCCTATCTGTGAAGTTAAGAGAAATTAAAATCTGCTTTTACTGGTCTTTTGGGGTGGAAAGCTGTTGGGCAGAGATAAGCCAAGGTAGATTTCCTATGGTAGTGTTTTGCAAAAGGGTGTTTGGAATTCCCTGAGACGCCTGTCAAAATGAAATGCTCAAGCTCTATTCAGTATCTACTGAATCAGTGTCTAGGATGGTTGCCTCAGAGCCTGCATCTTTTAATAAGATCCCCAGGTGAATTTGAGTAAGTGTGAGACCACTGAGCAAACTGGTCCTTCTATGTTTGAATACAGTGACTTTAACTCTTACCTTTGTCAGGGCATTGTGTTTGCAACCCAGGTCAGCTCTGGAGGCAGGAAGCTGAATTCTTTTAGCTCAGTTGGTCACTCTTACATCCTGTACACTCTTATCATTAATCCTAAATATCCATCACTTGATTAGACATACCTGCTTGGGAACAGGCAGAAGTATTGAGTGGTACTTAAGAGCATAGACTCTCCAGCCACACTGCCTGGGTTTCAGTCCCAGCTCAGCTACTTACATGTTTATACACAGCTGAACATGTGCACTCTTGAACAAGTGGCTGTGTGATGTTAACAACTCTTAAGCTTTGATTTCCTCAAATGTAAAATTGGGATAGCAATAATAACTGACTTTCATGAGGTTATTGTGGGGATTACATGAGTTGATTAAATGAATTCGTCCTTGGACCCACTCATCTTACCTACAATTACTTTATCATCCCATCTAGTTGTGGCTTGAAACACTGTCTCTATGCCAACAACTCAAATTCATATCTTTAATCCAGTCCTCTCTCCTGATCTCCAGAATTGTATTGGGTTGGCCAAAAAGCTTTTTTTAGTTTTTTCTGTGTGATGGCTCTAGTAGTGTTTAGTTGTCTTGAACCTCATTCAAAACAATTTCGTTAGATTGTATTGTGACAGCTGTCATATCAATGTGCATTAAAAAAAACTTACCAAAATTGGTAAGTTTTTGTGCAGTCATTTTAATGTTGAAGATGGAAGAAGATATGTAACAGTTTTGGTGTATTATACTTTATTATTTCAAGAAAGGTAAAAACAGAATTGAAACAAAAAAATTTGTGCAGTATATGTGGAAAAGGTGCTGTGACTGATGAACATTTCAAAGTGGTTTGAGGAGTTCCTTGGTATTACTGGCGTTTTGGCTACATAATTCTTCACTGTGGGGCTGTCTGGTGCATTGGAAGATGTTTAGCAGCACCCCTGGCCTCTACTCACTAGAAGCCAATAGTAGGAGATAGCCAACATACTCAAAATAACCAAATCAATAAAGTTATTGGTGAAAATGAAAAATGTGTTTTATTTTATGGAAAAAAAACATACGGACTTTTTGGCCCACCAAGTATCCAACCACTTCTTCAGAAGCTCTACCCAAGTGTTCAATAAAACATCTCAGACTTAATATTTTCAAACTGAACTGATCATCTCCTGAACAAAGGATTCCTCCTTCTAGTCCTCTGGCCAAAAACCTTGGAGTTATCCTTGACTCATACTCTACATGTAATGCATCAGGACATTCTATCAGCTCTATTTTTAAAATCTCTCCAGAATCTGGTCTCTGTTCACCACTCCTGTTGCTACCACACTGGCCTAGCCCCTGCTAACATGCATTGTTCCATTCGTCTCTGTGGCCCTTTCCTCTGACCCTCAAGTCTGTCCCTCATACAGAAGCCAGACTGATTTCTGTAAGAACTTGGGTAAGATAGGTCACTCCCTCCTCTGTTCAGAGTCTTCCAGTGACTCTCCATCACACTCAGTGTGAACGGTCATACAGTGGCCTGCAAAGCCCCATATCATCAGCCCTTCAACTTCCTCTCGGCCTCATTCCTTTGCTTTCTCCCTGCTCAACAGCCTTCTTGCTGGTGCTTCAACTCACCTTTCCTCTGGGCCTTAGAACTGCTCTTTCTTCTGCCAGGACTGCTCTTCTCCCTGCGTAGCCAATTTTCTTACTTCCTTCAAGTCTTTGTTCAAGTGTTGTCTTTTCTGTGAAGTCTAGATTAACTGCCTATTTGAAATTGAAATACTCTTCCACCTTTAATTCTTCTGATCTGCCTTTATCTTATTGTTTTAACATAATTATCTTCTAGCATACTATATATGAAGTCTGTCTAGAAAGTATCCAGCCATGTACTATAAAAAATAGACATTTATTGAAGATACAAGACACAAGAAACATTGTACATAGGAAAATGAGGCTTCAATCCCCTTCAAAGCAGGCACCTTGGATCTCACACAGTTCTCCCAATCACCATCAGCTACCCCATTGTATTTTCCTGAATCTCATCGATGGTCTGAAATCTCTTCCCTTTCAAAGGTGATTTTAGTTTTGGGAAAAGTCAGAAGTCACAGGGCACCAAATCTGGGCTGTAGGGTGGCTGAGTCTCCTGGGTAATTGATGTTTTGGCAAAAAACTCTGCACAATATGTGATGCGTAAGGGGGCATGTCGTTGTGATGAAGCTGCCATTCCACCAGTTGCCCATAGCCGTGGCCTCTGAATCATCTGAATAGTTTCTGAGAAGGAATGTTCAAGCTTAATGCAAAATTTGGTGCAGATTCATTGCTCTACATGCTCATTTTGAGTGTGACAGCCACACAGTACACATGCTCACTCAATAGCATCTACCACCCCCACTGACTGGTACAGTGAAGTCGTCTTTGTTCACGCATGCGCATTCCAGTCCACTCTCCTTGGCTGCCAGGTTACATCAGTGTTGTGCAAACCATTCTCATTATTATTAACAATGGTTGGGCTTTTTCTGGACAGACCTCGTACTTATTTATCAATGTTATTGTTTATTATATATCTCTCTCCACTAGAATCTATACCCCAAAAAGATATTTGTTTGTTTTGTTCCTTTCTATATCCCCTAAACTACTGGAACAGTTCTTGTCATATAATAAGAGTTCAAATATTTGTTGGGTGGATGAATGCATAAAGAATTTGGAGTTGACTTAGAATGTAGTTTATAATATCCCACAGGTTTCTGTCTTAGCTCTTGAGCTGTTTAATATTTTTTGCTTGCTGTATTGCTCAGTAATCCTTCATGTGAAGGGCTGACACATTCTGCTAAAATTTTGCTTAGTAAAAAATTTGGCACACATGACATAAAAGTTCAAAAGAATAGTTGCTTCAGATTAGGCTTGGTACAGAGCTCAGCTATGTCACTCTGCGTTGATAGTCTCTCTGTTGTGCTTTTTATGTAGACCCTGCTGCCATTCTAGGCTCCCTATTTGCAAAGGAAAACTAGCTCCATAGTACAGGGCTTCAGAGCTCCTGAAATCCTTAGGACATATCTCCTAACATCTCCTTAGGTCTGTGTGGGTCTGTGCCATTCCCAAATCTGCCCTATATTTAGGGAGATGGAATATCTAATGGACTTAAGCTGATGAGGTCCTAACTCTCATGTTGAGGAAGGAATCAGTGCCACCCAAATGTTGAGGATGACAAAGGGGAAAGCCAGGGAACTGCTGGCAGAAGAAGGGAAGAATGGTTGCTGATGAGACAGCCATGGTCTGATGTAATAGAAGTGAGTACATGATTATCAAGTTGAATATGATAGCATAAGATTTGGGAATCCAAGCCAAAATAACATATGGAAGAACCGGTGGATTTCTTCATTCATTCAAGAAGTAGAATAGCATCTGCAAAAGCACAGAGGTATGAAAATGTTTGACATGTTTGGAGAGCTGCAATGAGTTGGTGTGAAGGGAGTGAAAGGGTAATATATTGGAATGTTTTCAGCGTAGCAACAAAAGCATGGACGTAACTCTTACTGGTCCAGATTGAATTTTTTTTAATGCCTGAACCAATCACTGTTGCCAGGGCGATGGAGTATGCCAAACAGCACAGACCTTATAGATACACACACATACACATACACACACACCAGATAAGACTGAGAAAAAAGAAAATTAGGATTTCATTAACAACAAAGGGGAGAATTGATACTGAGGGGGTACCAGAGTAGAAAAAGATCTGTCAGTCATCTCAGGATAGACCAATGGACCAAGATATATCAACATGATGTTAATATAATTTTAAAGTTATGTGGCATTGTACCTGGTGGCAAGGTGAGATATGGTGTGAGAATTGTAAAATTCCCTGCCACATCTTTCCAGAAACTCCCATTCCATTCCTCTCATTGATTTTTGAATTATACACATGTTCCTCCAAGGGCAGAGAAACAAGGCCAGAAAGACAGGTGATCAGGCATAGTGGAGTCCCCCATAAATGCAGGTAGGCTTTTCTTGTTCTGCATCTTTCTCTGGGGCTTAAAGGATTCCCTTTGGAGTGAAAGAAAGCCTAAAAAGTTAACTAATTTAAAGCAGTGATGGAGAATTTTGCCCTTGCTGCTCTGCTTGTGGAGCTAATCGGCGAATTCAGAATTAAGTGTTGAAGGCCTGACCCTTCTCCTTGAGTTCATTTTATTCAACCCCCCAAACCCCACTCCACTTCCTCCTTCTCTTAGTGCCAAGTGGGCTATGATACAGGGAATCATAATATAATACTTGATTTTTCTTGGTATGGCCAGATTTCTGAGAAGAAAACGAGGCAAAAAGACTGTCCAGTGGAGGGTGTTGATGGCCAGAGAAGGGGGGGACATGAGGGTTAACATGGTAACTTTGTCTCCGGGGAAGGGGAGATCTTCAGGCAGGGCTGCCTTACTGTTCAGTGCACGGTGCACGTGTGTTCCTGGGTGCACGTAGACACCAGGGAACCTTCCTGCGCCTGTCCCGAGACTCCATAGTGTGCTCACCCGCCTTTGCACGCTGATCTCCATTGCCTTGCTGGGGTAATTAAGCTCTCCCAAGGCTGCTGCCCCAGTTTCTAGTCTGTAGGTGTGGAGAGCTGCCCTCACCCGTGCCAGCCCCCAGCATGCTCCCTTGTTAAATTATGCATATGCTAATGAAGTGTGAAAATCAGCCAAATAACAACTCTTTCTAATCATTTAAGGTCCCAAGAGCAAAGGGTTTTTTTTTTTCATGGTCTCTTAATTTTGGGGTGATTGTTATGATTTGCAAGCCAATCGGAAGCACAATTCTCTGGGTGTTTCTCTCCTCCCAGTTCCCTTCCACAGAAATGAGGGTAATTGGCATTTTACCTCCAATGAGAAGAGTCTTCTGGAAAACCAGTGACCCACTGTGCCCTTTTCATTTGCATCTGGAGCTGGATAATCCCTAGTTTTACATGCATACACAGAGCAGTCCCGACGGGCAATTAACCAGGCTACATTATTTCCTGCCCCCTGGAGGGCCAGTGTTTGAGAACGGCCCCCCGCCCCCAGAGATGGTGCATGCAAGGCCCCTATGTTGTGATTACATTTTGCCTTAGCGGTTCACTTATCCTCGCTGAGTCTTTGCAAGTCCAGACGTTACCCTTGCAGACCTAGTAATGTTCTCTGTCTCCCCGATCTGGCCCATGCCTGCCTCTCTGACCGTCTTCTACACTCTCCTCCCCATCACTTTTCCTATATCACCTTGGGCCATTTGCGTTTTGGGAAATCTTCATATAGGTGGCCCGTTTCCCATCCATCCCTGCAGGTCTCAGCTCAGCTGACACTCCTCACAAAGGTCAACCCTGACTACCTAGTTAATGTTGAATCCCATCTGTCCTTGTCGTATGTCACTCCCTCCTTATGCCCTTCAAAACTCCTATCTCTGACCCCATCCCATTCCTGAGGTTTATTGCCTCTCTCTCCTCGAGGGCAGGGGACCTTGGCTGTCTTCTTTGCCACCACATCACCAGGGCCCAGCACATGCCTGGCACACAGTAACTGCAGTGCATGTCGTTGCATTCTCAGTGGTGTTTCACAAGTCTCTTCGACTGTTTCTCATGTCGTAGGGTAAGATTTTGTTTCTCGGGCTGTTTTATTGTTTGCTTCTCCAAGGAAGGAATTTGTTGCGTTCACATTTGTTTTACATGTGGAACACACAAGCTGGATGTGCTGTTCATACCGACTGTGTAACCTAACTCCCAAACCATTGATGATAGCAAACATTTTACTGAAAGTCTTATGGAGAGACTGGAGGTAGGCCATACACTCCACGGTATTTTTCTCGCTCCAGTGACTTGCCCATTCACCCCCACCCTCCCCAG
The DNA here is from genome assembly GCA_004024845.1 of Tonatia bakeri. Taxonomy (NCBI): domain Eukaryota; kingdom Metazoa; phylum Chordata; class Mammalia; order Chiroptera; family Phyllostomidae; genus Tonatia; species Tonatia bakeri. Next base: position 71,752 of record PVIA01003154.1, on the reverse strand, counting down.
TTTCAGACATTCCCTGCCTCCTCTTCACCCTCGCACCCACTCAGAACTCCTCTTTCCTCCTCCAAATGTATTCAGAGAAAGTCAGTCGTTGCCCTCAGATTCCATGCAACACGGCCAGACAAAAGTCCCACAGTGCTCTGGAACAGTGGCCCCCTTTTGTTCCTCAAGCACACTCCCTGGGGACCCAAGTTCATGCCCACATGTTTGAATAAATAAACCACAACATAGATGTTATCTTGGTTCCAACTGATCTAAGCCTTTGTTTCCCTTTATTCATTTATTCAAAAATACTTATTAATATTTGTGCCAGGTGCTGGGGACACAACAGTGAGCAAGACTGATTTACTGATGCTGAGGTCCTGACAGGAACTTGGGCAGAATGAATGGAGAGATTTGTGTGAGTCTAACCCCAAAGCAGAGGTGTGCTTCAGTTGTTGTGGGGGTCTAATTGTAAACCCAAGGACTGTATTTAAAGGGTCCCCCCTTCACCACAGATTTTGAAGTGTCTTTCTAAATTACTTAATGCTAATGTAGTTTATCTGCCAAACTCAACTTCCCTACTTTGGAGAGCAGTTTACCACCACCCCCACCTTTTTTTCTTTTTAACCAGGGTATGCTAAAGAGGAAAATGTCATTGGTGAGTCTGGACTTTACCGTCATTTCTAAAATTGGGGCAAGGAAAGGTGAAGCTGAACTATATTTTCTAAGCTTCAGAGGGATTTCTTCTTTCTTTCTCCTGCAAGATACTATAGCTAAATTCAGTGGAAGCCAGTTTGTAGGTGAACCACGTGGAAAGCCCAGGGCAACTCCAGAAGTGCTAACACAACATCCTGGAGGGGAGAGAGGGACAGAGTCCCATCGCCAACTGGAGAGGCGGGCTTCCCTCGCGCCTGCTCAGTTTCGACTTTGCCTCCTAGGGATGAGATGGGGAAGGAGTTTGTTATGCAGCCCCTTACCACCATGGATCAAGAGTAAGAAGAGATTTAATGGTTGGATCAGAGATGGTTTGTGTTACTGAAGCAGGATGTTATCACATCTGTCAAGGTTTGGCCCCTAATTTGTACTCTGCCTCAGGGTGACTTGTTTGGCCAGTGAAGAGCTGGCCCAATGTTTAAAGATTTTTAATGAATCACCAACATTTAAAAATCAGATAATTTTTTAAATATCCACATTTCCATCTCGTCTTGAAAAATCTGTTCCTCTGCCCACAGTGAGCACATAGGTCTGTCAGCGTCACAGCTTGCTGGAGTGGGGCAGCAGGGACCCTCAGTAGATGATGTCTGAGAATTCTAGGGCCTCCACCGTCCCTGCCCAGCCCTCTGCACTCATGGAAATGACCCGCCTGCCTTCTGAGTTAGTGACTCCCAACATAGATCACAGGGAGGAAAATAACTGAGTGCTTATAAGTCCTTACAAGCAATAGGTTGTCCAATTTTTTTTAACAGCCCTAAAAATCAAATCCTAAATCTGCTACAACAGAGCCCAGTGGCTTTGGGCAAATCCTCAATGTCCCTTTTTTCGCTTTCTTCATCAGCAAGATAGGTGTTTGCTATGATAACAACTTCACAGAGTTGTGAGGAGTGAGCAAGATAATCCCTGTAGAGCATATGCATTAGGCTGGGATTATAATAAGCATAAAGCTTCATTGGAAAGAAAAAGTGTCCTGAGATGCTTGATTACAGGACATTTCAGAGGTCCTCTCCTTTTCTTGCTTTTTGGAGCCTTATCTCTTTCTCCAAAGACTGATTTGTGCTAAGAAAGAACTTGCTGGGTGCATCCTACTAACGTGCGTCTTCATTTTTTCCTCTGCCTTTTTGGGGGACTATAAGGAGAGGCAGGCACAATCAAATGAAATCATCCCTCTGAATTATACTGAGAAACATTAACATGAATGAAGGAATATAACAGATTTTAAAGGAATAGTAAGGGGTTATAAACTAAGAGCTCAGAGAAAGCAGAGGGCAATACAGCTGTCTTGCCTGTGAGTAGCCTGTCCGGTATAGCTGCTCCCCAGGTGGGCAGAGGGCTGTGGCAGCCAGGAAATGGCAGTGTCTTCCTTATCAGGAAGTGGGATGGACAGGAAGGTGCCCACTTTGTAACTGGTACCTGGCTGACTAACTCAGGAGCACTCAGCCTGACAGCCCGGGTGAAGCACAGTCCTGCATTGAAAGGAGTGTTTACTGAAGCCTGAGGCAGACAAAAATGGAAGGGGGTGGGGGGCAGTTCTTGAGTTGCTCTAAAGCTCAGAAATCACCCTTGTGATAGGTGGAGGAGGCTGTTCTCAAAAGTATTTCACACACTCTTGGGTGATTTTTGTTTAATGTTTACTTCTCTCTCTACAGTCATTGGTTGAGTTTGGGCAGAGAAAGCTCCTGTCTTAGCACTAGGTGATTTGGGAAGCATTCAGGACTGCTGAGGAATGTTGCCTTGAATGAGTGTTCCAGCAGAGTTACTGATGTGGGTGTGATTCTTAATTAAAATGGGTCTGGAAGAATTTTCATTTACAACAGTTTTTCAGGGTGATATGGAAATATCCTTGACTTAAAAGCAATGACTATAATTCCTATACAGATAAATCAAAATTCATTCTCTTAGGGGATGGAAACTGTATTCTTACATTTTTAGTTTTAGTTACTGAGATTTCATGTAGAATTCCAGATATGTGTATGGATGGATAGATGGATGGATGATGGATCAATCAGTCTTCAGTGAGAAAACTTTTTCTGCACATAGTTCATAATATAGACAAAACTAGAAGTTGGATCTTATTTCCCTTTAAAGAAGGAGAGATACACTGTTAACCAGCCTATTGTTCTCCTGATATTTCGAGGTTTTCTGATCAACCCTTATCATTGCAGAATGTCTTCTTTCTTTGTGGACCAAATTCTATATATCCAGAAATTACCAGCTAAACACACACACAAACAGGCACAGGCAGAAAGACGCACACACGTCTATCTTATTTCCCCGATTTTCTCTTGATGTGATAAGTTACTAATGTACTTCAGTAACACAGACACACAGCTTCTTGCTACTCCTATTGCACAACCAGATAATGAAAACATTTCCACAAAATGATGGCATGGAATTAATGTTTGTTTCGTGATTAAAGAAAGTCCTTGGTTCTGAGGCTCTAAGTTTTCTGTTCCTGGGAAACCAGCATACCTCTCTTGTTGGATGTGCATGCATGTTGCCTGCAGTCCTGCCTTTTGAGTTGCAAAGAAAGGCAGCCACCTATATAAGAAGTGTCTTCTGAGTGTCTTTTTAAACCATTACAACTTCTGATACTGTTTTTAAAAAATAGCATGGTATTTAACTAATTATAAAAATTATATGGACTGTGGAAAATAGGAAAACGGCAGAAAAGCGTACATGGAAAAATGTTACTTATGCTATTTAATCAATAACTGAAGAGAAAATGATAGGTCAGAAATGAGGGATCCTTTAAGCACCCTAAGATATGCCCTGTAAACATTTTTGGGAAATTTTTGCCTCTTTATTCCATGCACATATATTTTTTAAAGATTTTATTTCTTTATTTTTAGAGAAAGGGGAAGGAAAGGAGAAAGAGAGGGAGAGAAACATCAGTGTGTGGTTACCTCTTGTATACCCGCTACTGGGGACATGGCCTGCAATCCAGGCATGTGCCCTGACTGGGAATTGAACTAGCAACCCTTTGCTTTGCAGTATGGCACTCAATCCACTGAGCCACACCAGCCAGGGCCATGCACATATATTTTTGACAAAATCAGGGCTTACGCTATACTATACCACACCTTATACAGAGCCTGTAGCATTTCCAGTGGTAGCATCTGAAACTCTTCATTTCGATCCAGTTGATTATGTTGTGCAACCTGAGTCTTAAATTAAACCTGAGGATGAGGCTGTGGCTGTGTGTGCATCTGCAGTAGAAATAGATTACAAATATGTCACTAAATGCTCTTCCATCACATGGTTTTCAGTGGCTGTGCAATAATCTACCATATAAATGCACCTTAATTAGTTTACCCCAGCTTCCATGCTCAGACACTTAGTTGGTTCCACTTTCTCACTATCTTTTTTTAAGGTTTTATTTATTTATTTTTAGAAAGGTAGAAAGAGAGGGAGAGAAACATCGATGTGCCAGAGAAACATCAGTCAGCTGCCTCATGTGTGCCCCCAACCAGGGACCTGGCCTGCAACCCAGATGTGTGCCCTGACCAGGAATAGAATCGGCGACCTTTCGGTTCATAGACTGGCACTCAATCCACTGAGCCACAGTGGCCAGGGCACTGTTTCAGTATCTTAGTAACCTTTGCTATACAAATTTTGCATATTGGGAGGAAAATCCTAAAAGCCAAATATGAGTCAGAATTTGTGATGGAAAAATTCCATTTTAAGGATTTTTTTCCTAGATTGGTAAATTATCCTATGTCCCTGTTATATACACATTTCTATCCACACACATACCCCTTTTCTGTGTCTCTTTTTGTTTCTGCCTCTTTTCCTCTCCTTCCCCCTCTCCCTCTCCCTAACATTTAGTGCTGGCTAGTGTTCTCCCTCCCTTCTTCCTCCACTCCTGTCTGTCTGTCTGTCTGTCTCTCACCCCATCTGAATTAAGTCAGGCATTTGATGTAGTATAGAGATATAGCCAAAGGCAGTTCTGAAACCAAAGTGGTCTGCATATATGACACACAGGTTGGAAAACTACAAACCAACTCACCGATTAGAAAATTAAAATACGTAAGAAAGAAAACAGCTATGGATTAAGCGGTATGTACTCTTTGTCTAAATTTTTTGTCTTGTTTTTCAGTTTAGATTGCTATGTTCTGTTTTCAGAAGGAAAAACATGTCTTCTGTAGGTATTTTAAGGAACCAGATAAGATCTGAAATGTTTGCTTGCTTAAGCATCAGTTTCCCGAATATCCAGATGTTTGTGTCCATGTGATTGAATCACTGCATGTATCTGGGTAGCTGGCATCAGATAGGCCGCTGTAATGGCTAACTTTTCTTCTTTCAGCTTGGACCTCAGTAGACACAGTTTCACATCTGTTTATGAGGAGTCAAGAATTAAGAGAGAGGTAGAATATTGTAGTGGCCAAGAGTGGAGTTTTAGACCTGGGTTGACACAGTGACACTGATCTTACTAGCTGGGTGACTTGGACACAGGCTTACTGAGTGGGTTCGCTCTAGTTTCCTCACTTGTAACATGGGGATAATAACATTATATCATGGTGGTGGTGTGTGTGTGAGTGAGTGAGGTGATTATACATGAGGAGGTTAGCACAGTCCAGAGCAAATAACAAAATAGTAAGTGTTCTCTCAATGGTGTTAATTGCTCTCATATCATCTGGGATGTGAATGAGAATTAGAAGGAAGGTGGTTTGCTTTGACACTGAAGACTAGACCCTCACACAACCATAGACATTCCTATTCTTTCATGCAATTCAACCAACATATATGATGCCTTAACCATTTCAAATGAGATGATAAATACATACATGAATGAATGAGTGAATGAATGAAAGAAATGGACACCAATGATGCACTGCTGCGTTCTTGACAGTATTTCAGGCAGACTCTGAAGAACAGGTAGAGAGAAAGTTTTAATGGACCAGCAGTTGGGAAAGGATATATAACCAAAGAGAAGCTGACAGCAAAAGGCTTTGTATTCCACAAAGTGGTTCAATCTAATTGTTTTTAGAAACCCAAAATCACAAAGAATGGTGTAACTGGGAGTCGATTTTCTCTCTTACAGTAAAACACTTATTCTTTTAATATGGAACTACAATTTTGTTTGGACCAATTACGTGCCTAACACTTTGGAGAGCTTTGGAGAAAACAAACAAAAATCTCTCTCCACCCCCAATCTTCATTTTCTCTGGGATATTACCTAGCATAAAATCTGAGAAACAGTGCATGTTTAGTAACTGTCTGCTGAATGAATGAATCAATAGGCTATTTTATATTTTGAATTATTGAGAACATGGACGATATTTTATAGTCAAAAGGATAACAGTGAGATCGATTAAAAAAGATAGTTTCTACCTTCCTCAAATTGAGAACCAGTGATTAATTTTCTTTTTATTTTATGCACTCAACAGACATTTGAGATTCTGTTTCGGTCAAGCATGGAACAAAGTTTGGGATACGGGAGAAAAGAGGAATAATCTAGTTTGGCTGTAGCATGGGGTGGGGAGAGGAATATACCAAAGATGAAGGCAAAATGCCATTCTTTGGGTTTCTCAGTTTGGGTTTTGCCCTGGCGAGTTGAGGAAGTCAGTTTTGCTATTGGACAGTCAGCCTTTAGGTCTGAACCACTCGTCCTCTAGCATCCTTTGTATCCTTGGTATCATAGGCTCTGGCAGTAGGCAATCAGCAAACACTGCTTCTCAGCTTTAGGAAGGTAGAGGCTATCATTTTTAATAGATTTCATTGTTATTTTTCTGACTACATAAATGTACATGTTTTCAGCAACTCAAAATATAAAATAGCTCCTTGATTCATTTATCCAGCAGGTAGTTATTGAACATGCACGGCTTCTCAGATTTTGTGCTAGGTACTATCCCAGAGAAAATTAAGGTTTGGGGGGGAGGAGGTTTTTGTTTGTCTCCTTCAAAACTCTACAAAGCGCTTGGCACATAATGGGTCCAAAATGCATTGTAGTTCCATGGTAAAGGAACAAGTGTCTTACTGTAGGAGAGAAAATCTACCCCCAGTTACATCATTCTGTGCAATGTTGTGTTTCTAAAAATAATTAGATTGAGCCATTCTATGTTATACAAAGGAGCTACCTAATTTAGTGTCCAGGCTCTCGAATTCTAACAGAAACCAAAGTGTGTCCCCTATAACTCAGAAGCAGACTTCACCTTTATCCTCAGCTTTGTCCATAAGGCATATTATTAACCCAGGAAATCATACTGCCTATTCCAGGCATTGGACTGAACAGAGGGAGGGAGGGAGGCAGGCAGGCACACCCCGCCTTATGCTGAGCCTGTAACATTTCCAGCAGTAGCATCTGAAAATCATCATTTCAGTCTAGCTAATTATGCCGCGCAACCTGAGCCATAAATTGAACCTGGGGATGAGACTCTGACCAAGCACGCCTCTCTAATGTTTATGAGCTCTAAGGTCATTGCAGAAAACAGCAAGGAACACAGTTGTAATAGGCTGTTGGCCTTTAAGGAAATTATTAATTAAATTTTATCTTTTCCCCGGCATGCTTCAGTGCCACCACTATGAGTCTTATAGACCTGGGGAAGCTACACCTCGGTAATAACTGCCCTTATCATCAGACTGGCAGTCATTTAATATGCTCCTGTGTCTGACACCATTCATGAACCAGAGTGGGAGGGCAAGGTTTCTGCAAATGCCAGCGGCATGCCTCTCTGTCATCAGGCCCAGGGTTCAGATCTCATGATAGGAAATCCAAGAATCAGCAGCGAGCAGGGTAATCCGTTTTCTGGAAACGAGAGGCGGGCACAGTCCCATTTCCATCTCCTTCCATTGCCAGTGTTATCCCCCAAAAGCTAAAATCATTCTCAAAAGACCCAAGGAAAAGAGATTTTAGTGGGGGCACTGTGTCAACACCTTCTAGAGGGACTGCTATTTTTGAGAGTCTGGTTTCAAGGGCAGATTTGACTAGGAAACGCAGAAGTGAAATGTCATTTCCAGCTACTTTCTTTGCGAGATTTCCCAGATGGGTTGGCTCAGCCCACGAATCAAATGGCATTTTTGTTGTTGGTAACGGCGTGTGTGTCAGCCAGCTGTGCTCACCCTGCCCCATACCATATCCTCCTCTCTCAACGTTTTATGATCGGCTGGCTGCCCTTCTGAGGACCCACATAGCAGATTGGAGTCCAGCTCCGTTTTTCCATAGATGGGTGGCCCTGCCATACTAATGGAGATTTAAGCATCTTCATTTCGGGCAAGACAGCAGGTAGAGGATGTAAGGCACAGATGTGTGTGATGAGATTCTGAGTTTTCCAAATCATTACGTAAACATGCCTTCTGTGGCCCTGCTCTGTGTTTTGATGACAGGGCCATTCGCCCCTCTTTTCAGAGTTTGAGCCACTGACCCATCCCCTGGCTTCACAGCCCTCTTTGTTATAGAACACTTGTGACAGAGAAAGTCTCGCGAAAGGAAAAATTCAACTCAGGAGATCTTGCCTGAGTGCCTGAGAGGGTGGTGCTGTGTGCCATCAGCAAGGCCAAGAATGAATAAGACACAGTCCCAGGAGGAAGCAAATCAAGAAGTGACAACATTGACAATAGCCATGACAATTTTTCCTCAAATTGCCTGCGAGCAGGCTGCGTAGTTGAGGTTGGCAGCACGTGTGGAAATTACACTCGCATCTTTATTACGGCCTTCCTAATCATGTCATGTCCCTGGATAGTCTCATTGAAACATGCTAGCGCAGACAGTTAGGAGGAGGAGAACTCTATTTTCAACACTGCGATTTTATAGAGGAATCTGGGCCACTCTGGAATTTAAAAACTATGCTTAAGATGGTCTGCTTTATAAAACCTGGTAAGCTCTATGGACATGTCAGGTAGGAAATGGATACAAAGAATATTTTCAGTGGGGATGTCATCAGACCAGGATGATGAAGTGTTATTACAATGCTAGAACCCAAAGGTTTGCCTTTCCCTAAGGAAGAAATGAAGTGGCATAACCTGGGGAATGTTTCTGGTTGTGTGCATTCTCACGGAAGCTTAGACTCTTAAAAGCGGAAGGCATTTGGCACCCTCATCTTGTCCAACATGCTGACATTTGTATATATTCTTTCTACGATCTCGCTGGTCTCTCTGCTGAGTGATCACCCGGTTTTTCATGAATATCTGCAGTGCTGAAAAGTGCAATCACTCATCGCAGCATACATATATTTTAACATGTATATGCTTTTATGAATAGATTAGGCAGAAATGGTCAAGGCAATTTAATCAATTAAGTTTTACATGTTTTAGCTGTAGTAGCCAAAAATAGATCTAAATTTCAACATGTAGAGGGCACTTTTTCTTTTCTAAATCATGCATAGAGAAATTTTGAATGGTTTTATGTATGTAATAACATGGTGCTCTCACTAATTTCAGCAATGATACTTGTCAATTTTACTTTTTTATTTTGCTAAAATGTGTGTAACATAAAATTCACCATATTTACCATTTTCAGGTGTATAATTTAGTGGTATTAATTTGCCACTAAATGTTGTCACAATGTTGTCCAGCTGGAACCACTATTTCCAAAGATTTTTATTGCCCCAAACAGAAAGTCTGTATTAATTAATTAATAATTCTTCTCATTCCTCCACTCCCAGTTCCTGGTAGGCTCTGATTTATTTTCTGTTTCTATAAATTTGCTCATTCCAGATAGTTCTTACAAGTGGCATCATACAGTAATTGCCCTTTTGTGTCTGACCTCATTCATTAGTGTCATATTTTCAAGGTTCCTCCATATCGTACTTGTATCCGGACTTTATTTCTTTCTATGGCTTCATATTCCATTGTACTAGTCTTTCAGCTTCTTGGGCGAGTATTTCTAAGTATTTTATTCTTTTTACATTATTGTAAAGGGGATTGTTTTTTACATTCCCTTCTTGGATTGTCCTCGCTGGTGTATAGAAAGACAACTGATTTGACTTGTGTGTGTTGACTGTATCTTATAACCTTGCTGAAGTCATTCAGTGGTCGTAACATTTTTTGTTGATTCTTTAGGTATTTTTAGGTATAAGGTCATGTCATCTGTAGATAAAAATAGTTGTGCCTCTTCCTTTCCCTTTGAATGCTTTTTTTTCCCCTTGCCTAATTGCACAGGCTAGAACTTTCCATACCATGTCAAATAGAAATGATAAAACCAGCATCTTTGTCTTGTTCCTGATCTTAGAGGAAATGCTCTAAGTCTTTCCCTGCTCACCATGATCATACATGTGTGTTTTTCACATGGGGCCTTTGTTGTGTTGAGGAAGTTTTTATATCTTCTATCCCTGATACATTATTTTTTATTATGAAAGGGGCTTAGATTTTGTCAAATGTGTTTTCTGTTTGCACTGAAATGATTTTTTTCCCTTCACCTATTGATTTGATATAGTATATTGATTGATTTTCAGATATTGAATCACCCTTGAAAGGGGAGAAGAAATCCCACTTAGGGTATATAATCATTGTAATATGCTGCTGAATTTAGTTCCTTAATAATCCTTGAGGATTTTGCATCAGTATTCATACAGAATACTGAGCTGCAGTTTCTTACAATGTCTGGCCTCAGTATCACAGTGATGCTGGCCTCACAGAATGGGTAAAGAAGTGTTCCCACCTCTTCAGGTTTTTGGATGAGTTTGAGAAGAATTGCTATTCTTCTTTAAAGGGCTGGTAGAATTCACCAGTAATTACATCTGGTCCTGGGCTTTTCCTTCAGAGGTTTCAGTTACTGATTCAATCTCCTCATCTGTTACAGATTTTATTCAGACCTTCTATTTCTTCTTGAGTCAGTTTTGATAGTTTGTGTGTTTCTAGGAGCTAGTCCAGTTCATCTAGGTTATCCAATTTGTTCATAGCATTCTCTTATAATCCTTTTTATTCCATTAAGGTTGGTAGTGATGTTTGTGCATTCATTTTTTTTTTGTATCTGCCCACATTAGGGAGTTTTTCCTGGACTTTTACAAAATTCTGGACCTAAGAAATTTTCAGGAAACTTCTAGGTTTCCTGAATCCTTTTTAGGATCTAGTGCTATTTGATCTTAGATCTCAGATTGTATTTCTCAATCCAGTTTAAGATAAAAATGTATTGCTGACGGTGATAATAGTAACAGCAATAATAGCTGCCATTTAGTAGATGCTTTCTACATGCCGTGTGAAACAATGTACAAGTATCATCTCAATGAACTCCTGTAACAACTCCACGGGATGTCTATTACTGTCTTGTTTTACCAGTTTTCAGGAAAACTGAGATACAAAATAGTTAAGTTACTTACCTAGACAGAATATCTCAAGATCCCAGAGAATCAAAAAGAGACTTAATCTAACTTAGGTTTAGTCCAGTGTTTGTGTCCACAGAGTTCACTAAGCCTATCAAATGTACATTTTTGCTCATTTTTTCTATAAGTACTAAGATATTTTATTTCCATTTATGGCTGACTTTGTCCCTTACCACTGGCTACTACAGGACCATCTTGGGGTGGATCAGGAGAATGTGGGAGGATGGGGTATTTGGGGGAAGAGATGATCTTTGTAAGTAGACTGTCAGTGGGTGCTAGAGAAGCAAATTGTTTAACTAATTCACATTTTTTAAAAAATCACAGCAATTACAATTGGTCTCTATGATTAAGATATTTTAGGCAAACCTAGATCAATGGGAAGACAGTTTTTCCTAAAATACATGTTTACTTGCTTCATTTAATATAAGAGGTCTGTCCAGAAGCTGTCCAGCCATGTAATATGAAAAATAGAGACATTTATCAAAGAAGATCCAAGAGACATTGCTCATGGGACAGTGACACCTCACTCCTATTAAAGCAGATACCTTGGGACATTACACAGTTCTCCCAATTGCCATCAGCTGCCCTGCTCTATTTTCCTGAATGTCATCAACAGTCTGAAATCTCTTCCCTTTCAAAGGTGATTTTAGTTTTGGGAAAAGCCAGAAGTCACAGGGTGCCAAATGTGGGCTGTAGAGGGGCTGAGTCACCTGGGTGATTTGATGTTTCACCAGAAAACTCTGCACAAGACATGATGCATTCTTGTGATGAAGCTGCTGATCATCAGTTGCCTGTTGTGGTGGCCTTCTGAATCATCCGAATGGTTTCCGTGGAAAAATGTTCCAACTTAATGCACAATTTGATGGAGATTCGTTCTCTACCCACTCAGTCTTTTGAATGTGACAGTCACACAGTGCACATGCTCAGTCAGTGGCGTCTGCCGCCCCCACTGACTGCTACAGTGAGGTTGTCGTTGTGCACTCATGCACATTCCAGTCCACTCTCCTGGCTGCCAGGTCACACTGATGTCACACAAACTGTTCTTGTTATATAAACAATGGTTGGACTTTTTCTGGACAGCCCTCGTATATAAAACAAAACTTAGACTGCCCAAGCCGAAAGGAAGTTTGAAAAAAACAGGAATGAACTTTGATTACTTCTGGGTACTGTGTGCCATTCAGTCCACTCACTCTGTGTATTTTCAGACGTTCATTTTTTCGTGGATGTGCTAATAAGGAGGGGGAATGTGACCAGTTTTCCCTGGTCAACCACACACTAAAAGTGGAGCTGTAGAGGTGTGAGACCGTTTTCACGGCCTTAAGTCAAATCCGCATCATGTAAAACTGCAGTCTGAGAAAAGAGCCCACGCCTGGCTCTGCTTTGTGCAACCTTTTGAAAAGATGAAATGAGAAGTTAAAGGAGAAAAGACCCCACCTCCTCAGAATTATATCAGGCACATTATCATGGAAGGTGCAAAAGGGGTTCCTGGAACACAAATGGCGAGGCATGTGATGGTCATTTCCCGAAATCCACCCTGTTTCCGAGTCTCTCTCTGTCAGCTGTATAATACTGTTTAATCCCTCATGTTGATTTAAAATTCCATCAAAGGGAAGTAATGCATTTCTCTTCTGGAGGTTTACTATCACAAATGCATTACTGGATTAACTTTATCTTCACTGTACTTGGGGTCTTTTAGGTGCTAACGCAATTCTAAAATAAAATGAAACAAAAATCTATTTGAAGATGTGTTTTTTGTATCAGAACTCCTTTGTGATGTTTACTGAGTGCTCTTTGACATCTGAAAAGCTGAAAGCTTGTTCTCTACAAGCAGAAGAGCCTTAGCAGTCAGAGAGCTGGACCATCAGAACCTTTAAATGATCAGGGATCAGTCCAGGGTTCTGCCCAAATGAGGTTTTGGTCCTTATTCTTTTGTGTGTATTAATTTTCTGATAATGAGCAAAGTTGGTTGTTCTTCAACTGTTGTTGCCACAGAAGCCTTTGGTCCAAAGAAATCTCCCTTGGGACTATAAACAAACAAAGTAGATGGAACCACTGTTTGAGGAAAGGGGGGGAAGGACTTACTCTTCTCTAGCAGAGGCCCCTGAGGGGTTTTAAGGCTAGTCCCCTGCTAAAGCAGTTTTCTGGTTCCATTAATGGAATGCATTTCACTAAAAAGAACCCAATGCACAAATGCATCCCAATAAATAGAATTCAGACAGCACACAAGAACGTAACCCAAAGAGTTCCTATCCCCTCTTTAACCTCCATCCCTTCAGTAGTCACTGCCATGAACAATTTGGTGGGTCTCTTTATGGATCTTTTCTTTATATTTAGAAATAAATATATGTATATTGCTAATTAAATATACAGTTTTAGGGTTTTTAAGCATACATCCGTACACATTTAATTTTCATAAGGGCAAGGGCTTCTGTCTGTGTCATTGACTAGTTCATCCTCAGTGTCTAGAACAGCACCTGACAGGTAAATCACTGATATGTGTTTGCTGCACTAGAGACTGAATTATTGCCACTTGGTGGTTGTGTTTAGCTGCAGGTCTTGGCGATCTTTCCATGTCAATCTTTTTAATAGTAAGGATGTTCCAGAATTTGTTTAACTTATTTCCTATGGATGTAATTCTAGTTGTTTCCAATTTTCTACAATGATCAGCAGTACTGAAATGAATGTCCATATAAATGGCTTTGTGTACACATGGCAGTGCTTCTGCAGAACAGCTTTCTTGACATGTGATTTCTGGGCCCCAGGGTATACACATTCTGACTTTGTGTGGATAGGTTCTTGGAATCCTTTCTTTTCCACTAGCCAATGAGAACAGAGATAGAATTCAGCTTGATAGTGTTTTATAGGCCAGGACCTGGGGTATATCATCTCCACCCACATCCCATTGGCTAGAACTCTGTCACATGGCCTCTTAACTGCAAGGGAGACTGGGAAATATTGATTAGCTGTGTGCCCAAGAAAAATGGAAAGATAGTCTGGTGAGCTTCTAGCATGTCTGCCACATGAAGGGAAGCTGGAAAATGTTTGTACCTAATCAGGCACCCCTCTAGAATGTGATTCATATTTAAGAACAGAAGGTCTGATTTCAGTAGACAATGCATCATCTGCCACTGCTCTGTTGGCATTCGAATTTGTATCCTCTGACATAAATTATCTTTGGGGCAATCCTCTTTATTTATTTAAACATGGAACTTTCCCCAAATTTATATTTGACTGAATTTTGGCTAAATTTGAGTGTGCTTCTTTCTTGTCAACACATTCTTATGTAATTGACCTGAGAATGATTGACAGCACAAGATGGATCTTTTAAAAAAAAATTAGTAGCACCTGTTCACAAGGGATTTATTGTGTTTAGGGATCAGAAGCTGAGACCTTATCATCTGTCTCCAGGTTGTCAAGCCACTTATCATGGCCTTTGAAATTTCTGTACTGATGCTGAGCGATGAATGAGCATCAAAGAGAAATTTTACTGCTCATCCAGTAACCTTGGCCATTGATGATGGCCAGACCATGGGATTAAACCTGCCTCTTGCATTTTGGCACTGGGAGCTTTAGGTCTAAGATAGGAGATGTCTTTGAATGTCCTCCTCTTTCCTCTTCCATCTGATGTTATCTCATAATAATCCAGCCAGAGTGAAACAGTAGTATGGTTTCTATTTATTTGTATTATCCTTTACACAACGGGAAAGCCATCTGTGGATTTTCAAACTGCTGAGAAGAGAGCCCTGTGGAGCATAGATGGCCCATCATGCATAAGTACACTCTGATTTTGATTAATAAAGAACGCCACTGCCCATATGGGGCTTTGTTTTCCTGGGAGAAAGCAAACAGATTGCTCTCTGTGGGCCAAACTCAGAGGAGAGTTGTGCACCCCACCACCACTAGTGCCTCAGCCTCACTGAGCTCCTGTCCCCCAGACACACGGGGCACTTCGCTGACTCCTGCACGTGCCAGCATCTGTTCCTGACACTGGCTCCCCTGCGTTCTCAGATCCCAGCTCAAAAGGACACCTCCTCCAAGTTGAGACCCTCCACTCTACGGAGCAAGTTTACTTGCTTTCTCGGCTTTGGCCTGTTGCCCTTGACGTTTTCTTCTAACTATTAATAGTGTAGAAATTTTGGAAATACAGAGAAGTATAAAAGAAGAAAAATTAAGTGACCTGTTATCACACTACCTAGTAACTTCAGTTAATATTTTGGTATATACCTTTCCAATGTATTCAAGTACTTTTCTGTGTGTAGTATATTAAGCATGTTTATGCATACATATATATATGTGTGTGTGTATATACACACACACATGTACACACAGTGTATATGTTATGAAAATTAATTTATACAGTTTTTTACTTAAGTATATTGTGAACAATTTCATGTATCACTAAGAATTCTAAATTACAGTGTTTTTTAGTATCCTGTCTTATGTCTAGGAAAATTTTTGAATTATTCTCCATACTTTTATATCTAGGTTGGTTCAGTTCTTTGCTTCTGTTTTTGCTGGTATAAATAATGCTGTCATAAACATTCTTTTTGGTACATTTGATACAGTCCTGATTACTTTCTTAGAATTAACTTGGAACTGGAGTAACTAGGTCAAAGACAAGTACATGTGTATTTCTAATGCTTTTGATGGTTTTTGCTAGGCTTTATTATAGCACTTATCAGAATGAAATAATTGTGTGCTTACCCGTTCTATCCTACTTAGCTATAAATTCTTTCAGAACAAGGGCTTGCCCGTGCTTGGATCTGCATTGTCCGAAACATTGCCCGGCCCAAAATAGGTGTCAATAAATAATGAATCAATGAATGGAGGGAAAAACTGGCATGTGGCTCATGACACCTGAAGTTGAGTAAGCTACTATAGGTCTTACTTAGAGCAGTATTTCCCAAGGTGTGTTCTCTGTCATTCATTCATTCACTCATTCATTCATTCAAGAAATATTAGTAACCTCAGCTAGTCTTGAACTACAACAGTGATTGCTGACATGTCCTAGCTTTACAGTGCTTTTGATGTTAGTGAGGGAGTTGGACAGAACACTAAACAAAGGAGAAAAAATACGGCTTGTGATAGACCTGCAAGAAATAAATAGGGCACTGTCATGGAACAGTGCAAAGTTTACTATGCAGCAGAATCACCTGGAGGGCTTATTAATACAGATGGCTGGGCCACATGCCTAGAGTTTCCAGTTTTAGCAGGTCTGGGCTGGGGTCTGGGAACTCGCATTCCTAACAAGTTCCCAGGTGATGCTGATGCTGTTCCTCTGTGGACCACGCTCTGCAGTAAGGGAGTAACAGACAGAGTAGGAGGAGGTAGAGGGTTATTGCGTGGGTGGTTTCAGAGACTTTGTCTGAAGAGAGGATAGCTGGGCCGAGGCCTGAGGGTGAGGAGCCAGGAAATATTTCAGGCTGAGGCAAGAGCAGATGTCCAGAGACAGGAATGGCTGGGCTTGTTTAGTTGCTGGGAGGAGGCCAGTGAGGCTGGAGGTCCCAAGGAGGAGAGTGATAAAAGGTGAAGTCACCAGGGTGGGCTCAGCCTCAGCAGGTGTCAGGCCTCACAGGCTGAGGGAAGGGGTTTGGATTGTACCTTCAGGCCATGGGAAGCCAAAAAGGATTGTGAGCAGAGCAGGAATGGAATGCAGTTCGTGTTGTAAAGAACATCACTCTGTTGAGAGGAGAATCAATAGAAAGTTAGCAGGAGTGGTATGGAGAGACCAGATTTATAGGCTAGGACCATGGACTTGAGTGAAAGATGAGGTTGATGAGAGATGAGGCTGACAGACGTGAGCTAGCGATTGACAGTGGAGGTGGGGAAGGGGAGAGGATGCAGCTATGACTGTTTCATACCGCCTACCCTCTAAAATATTCGTAAGGCACTGGCTGCTGCAAATTTACAACCAGTTTTTAACTGTTGGACTTTTCAGAGCCTTTAAAATGAAAATGTTCTTTGTAAATCTCTGATAAGATACTTTCCCCTAGACCCCCTCCAAGGATTCGTATTTCTGTGGGCCTTCTCAGTTGAAGCACCCTCCATGCTGAAGGCTGTGGCCCTCTGCCCGCCTCAGTGGCTGAGAAGCTGCTCTGTCCCATATCAGAATGAGTGCAGGGCCAGGCAGCCATCCTTGTCCCAGCTGACTTCGGGCCAATCTTGGGGGGCTGATGCCAGGAACCCCCTATGACATGGACCACTGACCCCAGACCAAATGTGAGGGCAGTGAAAGGTGCTTATGGACTAGATGACTAAAGAACCTGGGGGTTCTTTAGATTCCTTGAAGAGGTAAGACAGGGACGCACATGAGGTTCAAATGTGGAGGCTGAGACACGTTCCTACACTCTCCAATGCCTGTTTTTGTGGTTGCCACCTCAACCTATCATCTTGCTCTATGAAAGGAGACACTCTGTAATAATTTCTGCTGTCACTGCTTCTGCTAAGCTTTTCCTGGGTGTGGAGGGCAGGGGGAGGCGGGAGCTTCTACCTGGTTGCTCCACAGCCTGCTGTGTATGGGACTTTCAGGATTTCACCCCACCTGGCCTCCGTTTTGTCATGCAGAAATGGAAATTGTATCACTCGCCTCACGAAGTGCTTATGAGGATTAGTGAAATCACTCCGATAAAGAATGTAGCACTATTAATGACCATAATAGTTTGCTATTGTTATTAGAAGGAATGATGTATTTTTCACCTCTGGTTTTAGTCAGATGATAATAACTTGGCTCTTTTCAGTTGCTGGAAACCCCAGGCCCTCTCCCCTTTCCCACCTGCTCCTTGCAGAGGAATTTATACACAGCTCTGCCTACGCGGGGCGGAATTTCGCGGGAAGTGATATCTCTGGAAAATGATCCTTCCTCTAACCACATGTTAATTGAGAGAAATGTTGTCTTATATTCCAAGATGGGCCCCCTAGCCATCTTGTTTAAACCTAAAAATACTGGAATGACATTTTTTGTGGGGGGGGGGGATGGAAATTGATTGTTTCTTTATCATCAGCAAAATACATCCAAGACTACGGAATGTCAGGCAGAACAACTTTGCGTGAGCAGCTACAGTTCATGAAGGCGCCCTTCTGCCTCCCGGTGAGGCTCACAGCTCCAGAAGTATAGTGAAGGCTTCTCAAGAGACTCTTTGCCTCTTTCTTTTTTCCTTATTTTATTATTACTGACTTAATAATATTCGTTTTCTTAAAAAAAAAAAAAAAGGACACATCTAGGGACCACCATCTTAACTTAACTCTTTAATCAGATTATGACAAATAGATAATCTAGAAAGATCTGTCCAAAGCGCTGGGCTAAGCACTTTCCCAAGGTGACTGCAGACTTGAGAGTTCGATGTGAGAAATGACTATCAACTGAGGCCAGTGTGTGGGTCAGAGGGACTTAATTAAAGTCTTCCTGATGGCTGTCTGGGGGAACTAATGAGTTTTCTCTTATCAAGTTTATTCCCAGCATTTCTTGTGGTACAGAATAGGAATTAATTAACTACCTTCTCCATAAATCTGATGAGGAAACCCAGTTCAAAAAAAATGTAGCCGGGCTGGAAGAGTCTGGACAAAAGCAGAGAGGCTGGCCTACTGGCTGGGCACAATTCGACTACTTTTTACGATTTAGAGTAGCGCAGAGATCATCGACAAGTCAGATGCCGGCAGAAAAGGTTTGCGTGATCACTTCTCGGCGTGCAGAGTCCGTGCTGTTCCCTCCATGCTCTGGGGCAGCTCTTCAGCTTCAGGCCTGACCGTGAGGCTCAGAGGCGTACAAGAGAATACCTTTACTTTATTTGTCTTATGCTGTTAAACTTCCTTATGAAGCTTTTCTTATCAGAATGGTAGTAATTCTGAAAATGACCCTAGGACTGTGAGAGAATGCACACAGAACACCTAAACATGGGTTTCCTGTGCTCACTCTAGCTAAGGAATGTGTGCGCATGCAGGTACCTGTACCCATTCAGATACCACATGAAGACTGTCTTTTGATTTGCAAGTGTGCACATTGGCAGGTGACATAGTATTGATTTTTACATGTGTGTCTGAGCGACCTTTTAAAAATTAATGTTAGGTTTTCTACAACAGGAAAAAGTTGTCGGCATCTATTTAGAACTTAATGAAGGAGATAGGTTTGCTACAGTGTGTGCAACACACTCTGGACGAAAGCTACTGGCTGCTTCTCAGGCCCCTGTTTATAAGCATGTGTCTTCTACCAAGAGTTTGATCAGTGGGTTCATTAGTCCTTCTCATACCTGAAAAGAATGAAACTCTTCATTGTGTTGCAGTGAAGTTTGCTGTTATATCAAATGCCTTAGAGCAGCTTAAGGTGGTAAGCAAGCAAATAACAACTGGAGACCTTGAAATTAAGAACAAACTGATAGTAACCAGAGGGGAGGTGGGAGGGAATAATGGGGGGGGGGGGAACTGTGAAGGAAGATGTATAAAGGGCACGTGGACAAAGCCAAAAGGGGGTAGGATCAATGGTGGGAGGTGGGAATGGCCGGGATGGGGGGGCGTGATGGGGCAAAAATGGAGACAGCAGTACTTGAACATCAATTTTTTAAAACGCAGCTTAATGTTTTGTTAATAGCTATGAATATCTTGAATAGGTTTAGATAGGTCAGATATGTATATATGTATAGATATGTATATGTGTATATGTTTATATATGTATATATGTTTGTGTGTATATATGTTTATCTATGTTTGTATGTGTTTATATATGTTTGTGTGTATATGTTTATACACACACATATCTGTTGTTCTTTTGTTTGTGTCTCTTTCTTTAGAGGGATGGACGATCCATACAGACAGACACTTTTTGCTGGCACAGTTCATCACTTCTTGAGATTAGAGGGACGTTAGTTATCTTAACCTTAACAGACACCGAAAGGGCTGGAACCTGTGACCTCTGCATTACCAAGCAGAGATGCATAATAGAGAGCAATGAACTCAATCTTGCAGATGTAGCAGAAGTGGACAAATATGTGATCAAGGAATAGGGACTCTGGGGGCCCAGGGAGAATGAGAGCCAGAGATGCCTGCTTGAAACAGTTTATCTATTAGGGAGTAATTAAGTGTCTAGAAGTCATCCTTGTCTGTATAAGCACTGATTTGGGCCACCCATGAGAGGCTATTGACTTATTTGGAAACCAATGAACAAATAATATCCTAAATACTCTTATGGAACAGTAGCCTTTTCCATTCCATCCTGAGGCCAAAGTTCCTCCTTAAAAGCCTTTGGAGGCTCACCTCTTCTCAGGGGACATTGCCTCAAAAGGTGAAGCACAAGGCTTTGTCCCCTGGCACCTGCCCAGAGCACCAGCCTCAGGTCCCTGTACCCCCTGTGCTCCACTTTATTTCTGGACTGTCTGTCTTCAGTGTGATTTTGTTAGTCTCAAATGCCCTCCCTACCTTTTCTCTTAAGGCTGACTGTCTGCTTATCTTCAAGCTCAAATTAGCTTCCATATTCCCCATGGTGAGCTAGTTACCCCACTGTGTGCATCCTATTGCCTTGTATAGTCTCTTTTCCATAAAGTCTCTCTCAAGAATTGTATTAAAATGATTTCTGTTCTTGTAGGGAAAGTCCCTTGTCTTACTCACTTTCGGCCTCCAGCCCTTAACAGAGTATGTGGCACATAATTGGTGTTTAGTAAGTATTCTTTGCACAGAACTGTGGAAACCTGCATTGTTGTAGCATTTTCTCTGAGTGGTTAGTAAATGATTTTCAGTGCATTTGGCCCTGCTCTCCCCCTTATAAGCAGAAAAGCTGGTCTAATAAACTACCATTTACTGAGCATCAACCAAGAGATGGGTTGAGTGCTGGATGCTTTTCGTGCATTAATGCTCACTGGATTGCCAAAAAAGTCTCACTACTCTTAGTTACTATGCTTTCCAACCAAGAAAACTGAGGCTCCAGAAGGTTGAGGAACATGCCCAGCGGGCCTCAGCTGGCGGTGGAGCAAGCTGTGTGTTCCTCTACTCCACCATGCTGGGAAGCTATGGTCGTGTGTGTTCTCAGTTCTAATCCAGCACAGTTCCCTGCCTTTTCCCTAGAGCCATTCCCATTTCCTCCTTTCCCTTTGCCTGCTAAACTCTGAGCAGACCATGGTGCAAAAGCACTGTCGATGTTAGGGACAAGTATGGGATTCTAGAGTTGAAGGCTGATGTTTTCAGTGTGTGTTCAGTTCAGGTTGTATTGATTTCCCCCCTCTCCACTTTGTTACGGCCAAGGGTTGGGGGCAGAAATGTAACAAAACAGGCTCACAGAGCTGCTTCTGGGCCAGGCAGGTCACAGCTCACTGCACTGATATGTGGGGAACATTAGTCAAATGACAGAGGCTCAACTAGAGAACTCTGAGTGACTACAGTCAGATGTTGGTGCCATTCCACACATGTTACTTATTACCTTGCCAGCCTGAACTTGGTCTGGTTTGCCTCTAGGACAATGATGCTAGTCACCCAGGCCTTCTGTGGGCCCAGACCTCCTTGACCACAACAATTACACTGCATGGTAGTTTCTCGCTTACATGTCTCTCTTCTCTTGTTTGAATTTCTTAAACACGAGGACTGAGTCTCATGCGTGCCTTTATTCACTGATCCAAGTCACAGTTGTTAAACACACATCGTGCCGCAAGTTCTGTGCCCGACTGCGGAGAGAGGGCGATGAATAGAATGGAATGGGCTACACGAGAACTCTGTCCCCAGAGAGCTTGCAGACAACGACTCATAAATGCTTATGAGAGCTCTTAGGTATTTTATCCATCTCTGTTGCCCCAAACCTTGGAATAATAAGAGTTCTGAGCACTTTTTGAGTGCTATGTGCCTGGAACTGCACTAAGTGCTTTAGACTCATTATCTTATTTAATCCTCACAACTGCTTTATATGGAGCTATTGGTACTATTATCAGGTTGTCCATTTAATAAATGGAGAAACTGAGTCCTCCAGGAAATGTTTGAGTAAATTCAGGAGTTACTGAGCTCACATTGTTCAGAACTTTTTATTGTCTCTTCAAATCCTTCCTGTGAAAGATTATTCCATATCCTGTTGTAAATTGTTCTTGTGTCTTGGCCAATATCATTAACATTTTTTTCTTTAACATTTTCTCCATTTAAGGAATTCTACCAGTCCCGAGAGCCTTGTGTATGGAATCATACCGTTCCATCAGCTTTGAGTGGCCAGTTGGAGTGAGAAGTTTAAGAAGAGCCATCAGCCTAAGATGTCTTTAGGTGGGAAGGTTTAGGTCCCAGAATAAGTCCTCCATCCCCACCCTTCTGCAGGGGTAATTCCAGCCCTTTGCAGTGAGCTCAGAGCAGTGTGCTGTTTGACACATATCTTAGATCCTGATTCATTCCCACTTTCTTCTCCCTCATCCAACCAGGGAAATACTACAAGCATTAACTATCAACACTGGACATTCACTGCACACCAGGGATTGTGCTAGAGGCTTTCCATACATTTTCTTATCACTTGTCATTATTATTTCCCATATTATGGATGGGAAAACTGAGGTTCAGAGAGAGACTCTACATGGCCAAAATTTGAACCCAGATAACCTGACTGCAGAGTCCAGACTCATAGTTGCTCTCCTCCAGATAGTTCCACCAGTCCCCACGGCAGACTTCAGCAGGAATTCTTTAAGTGTGTGTGTTAAGGGTGGAGGAGTGACCTTTAGAAAGTTCCCATGGCAAGAGGTGCCCAATACATTCCTCACCCACAAAATAACAGCGAGTATACAGGCTGTCCAGACAGTTTCCAGGGCGCCTGAAGTTCTGAGGGCTCTCCCAACCCCTCCAGCCCTTCATCTCTTCATCCCTTAAACACAGAGCACATTTAGTTTCAGTATTTAGATGACAGTTCATCATGTCTTAATGCCTCTTGTAGCCTCTTCTGGAAGCACTTGGGTATCCTGCCTTTCCACTCTAGCTAGACTGCAGAGAGTTCGTTTTGTCCCGGAGAGCAGTGGCTGAACCTGCAGTGGGCACATGGACACTTAGTAAATGCCTCTTGTTTGCTTACAGAGGGTAGGATAGCTTGTGGGAATGTGGAGGCAGAGAGACTCAGGTTCCTGCTTCTTAGTTGTGTGCCCCAGTGAAAATAGCTTCCATATACTTCATCTGCAAAACAGCGATAAAACAATACCTTATTGGGTTGTTGGGACTATTAAGAGGATACACATAAAGCACTTGGCACAGTTCCTGGCACATAATAAGCACTCAATAAATAGTAATTATTAATGTTATTGTTATTGCAGAGTCTCTGGATTCACTGGGTGTTTGCCATGCTGCATGCTGCGCTAAGTACTTTGTATGCAATTATCACATTTAATTTCTACCTAATATAGAAAATGTTTGTCAGCTTCAAAAAACATACCTTTCCTTTTTTTTTTACCCCAAAGTTATTGAAGAATACTGGCAGGTCTCACAGACTTTGGGGTCATGTTGCAGGTCAGCCAGGCACAAATATGGTATTGTAACACACTATTAGTATATCATAGTAACTGTTAGATTTATCACAATAATTACCTAACAACAGCTAAATCACAGGAGTCCACAAATGGTTTGCTTTTGTATACAAATATAAGTGGATTCAAGACCATTAGGATAGTCAGTCCCTCTCAGTTCTGTCCCCATGTCCTTTCTCAAGTGAAAGAGAGCAGCAAGGCAGGAGGAATGGGCTTGCCAACCAGAGCATCCACGTGCACACGTCATTCATGTGCAGTGCTGCACAGAATCGGGTGAGAGTCGGTGGTCTGGACACTACGCACAACATTAACTTAAGGACTCTGAGACACTTGCAAGGCAGAGAGTAGAAGCCCTTTTTGTTCAGTGTGATCTAGACCAGTACGAAGCGCAAGTTCTCTGTGTACTTTATGGAGAAATTAGAGTGGGTTGGGTTGCAAAACCTTGCCCTGTAAACTGTTTTTAACCAATTTGGTGCTAAATTATAAGCTAAGAGTTTTCTGGCTGTACTATAAAAGGTGTGCTTTGGTGACTGAGAAAGGGATCTTGCAGAGCACAGAGGATCTTAGGGCAGTAAAACTACTCTGTGTGATACTACAGTGGTGGTGGATACGTGTCATTATAAGTTTGTCTAGACCCATAGAAAATACTCCACCAAGAATGAACCCTAGTGTAAACTGTGGACTTTGGGTGGTAATGATGTGTGCATGTCGGTTGATCAGTTGTAACTAATGTACCACTCTGGCGGGGATGTTAGTAATTGGGTAAGCTACACATGAGTGGGGCTAGGGAGTATGCAGGAAATCTCTACCTTCTGCTCAATTTTACTATAAACTTAACACTGCTCTAAAAAAATAAAGTATATTAAAAAACACAGGAATCTTGTCTAGCTAAAAAACTAAGTATTGAGTATCTGCTCTACACCAGATAATAGATTCAGAGAACACTAAAATAATGGATGCATATCCTCAGGGGGGGGAACGAGTGTATGTCGTATGCAAACTGAAGTCTAGGAGAAGAGATGAGCAAAGATAGAAGCTGCAAAAATGTCAATGAAGGTCATCTCAATGAAGAGATACACTGAGGATGTTGGGAGTGGAAAGGAGGAGGATGCATCTAATTGGACCTGGAATGTGCAAGTAAGGGAGGCTTTCTAGAGGAAGGGATGAATCCTAAGCAGGGTCTTGTAGAATGAGCAGGAGTTCTCCAAGCCCAGGAGGAGGTGGAGTGAGGGTGTTCGTCTGTGACAAAGTAGAACGGACACGGTTTTGTCACTTGTTAGCTAACTCTAAATGTCGCTAAGGTGCCTTTAAACTCAGTCTTAGTTTTCTGGATAAATACCTTTTTTAAAAAACAGAAGTGTAATGAAGTTGGATTAATTAATGTTTGTTTCAGTAATCTTTGTGTAAAAGGTGAGGTGGAAGAGAAGTATATTACCTATTATCCTAGCTTTACCAGCATCTGATCACATAAGGCAAATTCCCCGAAAGGTCATTTCTAAGAAGCAGTATTAGTCTGGTGGCTCTTAAGCCTTATGTAACTTCCTGGAACAATACAGTAGCAAGGGAAAAGAAAATGACATCAGCATGGAGATAATAATGAATTTAAATCATAAGCTTTATTGCCTTACTGCAGCTGCTGAGCATGAGACAAGCTGAGAGCTTTCTAAACTTAACTCTGTGCCTGCCTGGACACTTCTAATTAAAAGTTTTCAAATAAAATCAATACATTTTGACAGATAAAAGAGCAGATGGCTTAAGGAAGAAAAGTGAAAGACTGCAGTAGGAAAGCATTGGGCTTTAGAGAGGAAAGCGTTCATGTGGATGAACACAGGGATTGCAAGTGGGCAGATCTAAGAGGCTGGAGAGGCAGGTCCTGTTTCACCATCCATTTCACTGTGAAGCTTTAGTTGGCACAACTGAAACCGTCTGCTGCTCAGAAACCTGTAAATGGGAGTGGTGGTCTCTGCGTCTGCAAAGAGGTGTTCATCTGTTTCCCTGGAGTGGTTTTGTTGTTGTTGTTCTTTCTTTCATTCAACGTGTGCGTATTAAGCACCTACTAGGTACTGGTTCTTTGCCACATGCTGGGGATTCAGGGTGAGCAAAAATCAGACAAAATTTTTTCTCTCTCATGGAGCCAACTTAGTGCAGAACTCTTTCATTGGGTACTTGGCTAATTAAATACAGCAAATGCAAATATTTCCACATTTTTTAAAAGCTGAGTAAACATTTGAT
Organism: Tonatia bakeri; assembly: GCA_004024845.1. Taxonomy (NCBI): domain Eukaryota; kingdom Metazoa; phylum Chordata; class Mammalia; order Chiroptera; family Phyllostomidae; genus Tonatia; species Tonatia bakeri. The sequence continues at coordinate 46,113 of PVIA01003154.1, read as the reverse complement.
ATTATATGATGATGGTATTGATGCCATATTTGTATTTAATTAATTTGATAAAAATCTTGGGTGTATATTACAGTTCATCCTCATGACAACTCTTTGAGGTAGATGTTGGGAACTTTTAACCAAGATAAAACTGAAATTCAGAGGATAAGTGTGCTTGCCCAGAGTCACAAAGTGGACTCCTGGCAGAGCCAGGACTTGAACCCAGCTTCTCCAAGGCTAGTTTGCATGTGCTTTTGCTGCAGCAGGTTGACGCTTTGGGGCAGTTGTTTGGAATCTCAGTCTCCTAACCATTCTCCCAAGAGAATGCTTGTATGAGCAACTTCAGAAAATGCTGGCATCCCTGATTTACCATGGAGAAGTGGGGGCAGCTTGCCAGGCAGAACCACTGCATAAACAGGGCCATGATGTGGGCAAAACAAGCTGTGGGATAGCGTCATGATGCCAACCCTTTGTCTGGACACGTCCATTCAGCTGTCACTGGGACTTCCATGTCCTTCCTTGGTCGTTCTCCTTTGGACACCAGTCTGCCTGCATTGACTCAGCTTCAGTTGAGTACATGATGGGAGGATTCTGCTTTACCTCGATACCGTGTGAACAATGGAAGTCAGGCTTATAGGTTTTCTTGGCCTTCACTAGCCAGGACAAGGTCAGGGCAGAGGGTTCCACTTGGGTGCAGATTGAGTCCTGGCTATTTCAGGCACTTTCTTTCTGCTTGGTTCCACAGGATAATCTCAGTACCATCGCCATTTAGGATACAGGAGCTATTCTAACATTCCCTCCCCCATAGTGTACCTATATGCAGATTTCAGAGATCCATACATTGAATTTGGGACACTCAAGGGAAGATTGAGAATGGCCCCACTGTAAGACATACAACCATTAGTGACACCACCTGTGTTTTCCGGACGCCTTTCATGTCTAGAAGCAACACCCTTCTTCTGGTCGCCCCAAGCAGAGTGCCCTTCTCTGCGTCTCCATATCTTCTATGTGAACTCAGTGGCAGTGGATACTTTTCTGCGGGCATATGTGTCTCTTTTATTATTATGTTCCTACTCTAATCACTCCATTCCACAATCCTCCCCCCACGCCACAGCCAGTATTATCTTTAAATAAATGTGTATGTGTGTAATAGATATTTACATATACAATACTATTATATTTATTAAATTCGTACTATAGGTCATGAATTTTTATAAAACCATGTTTCCCTCCATCCATGGAGGGAAAAAAAACATGTTTGCTCCCCCGCCTCAAATCTTCCTGTGGCTTCTCTTTACACACAGGATAAAACCGTAACACTTGACCATGGCCAGTGTACCCAGCCTACCTCTCTCCCCCATTGCCCCTTAGTTTCTCAAACCGCCCCCCATCCCAAGTTCTTTTCCCTTTCATGGCCCTTACTCATCTATTTGATTATGATCAACCTCATTTTCCAGATGAGAAAACTGAGCAGTTAAAGAAGTTTAAATCAGTAACAAATGAATTGCTCAGTACTCTGCAGCTAGAAAATGACAGAGGCAGAATTTGAATCCAGGCCTCCAGGCTCTGGAGCCCCTGCAGTGGCTTCTAACCTCCTTGCCTTCCTGGAGCAAAGAGTCACATACACACTTGAATTCCTGGAAGGGAAGCAGGCCGTGCTGCTGCAGTGTGGGGAAATTAACCAGTCTGACACCTGCTACAGTGTACTCTCTCCCAGCCTGGGGAGGCCAGAGCAGGCACCATTATTTCTTTAGTGCGTCCATATGAAAGGAATACCAGAGTAATCTCTGCAGATGCTGAGATTGGAAGAGTCATTGTCCCCTCATCAGAAAGCATAATTAAGAGTCTCTCTGCTGCTAAATGAGGCAATGAATGCTAACGCTTGTCAAGTGTAAAACGCTCTATAAATGTTAGTTATTCCTATTTTCGAGCTGCATGGGACAGTGGCTTATGCTATAGAACTGCTGGTTCAGAATCTCAGAAGCACATGTAGCCAGGAGTCCAGGGAAGGAAATGCCTCCAGTTTATCCCTCCCATCATCCGGAAAGCTAAGCAGAAACCCATTCTTCTGTGTTTCCAAAATCCAGGGTCAGAGATATGCAAATTTAAATATGCGGGCTGCTTGCTTTTAAATGATACATGAAAGGGGTTTTTGAAATGAATGTGCTGTGATTGAATTTCTGGTCAGTCACCCAGAAGGCATTTTTCACTAAACTCTGGACCCAATTCCACTGCAAATGCACGAAGGCCTGGTGCCTACAGCCAGCCCGGCCACAGCGGGGGATCGGGGCCTTTACAGTCCTGCTTCCACCAGGCTCAGAGTGGAAAAACAAATTAGCACAAGCCTGAGATCAATCCAATACAAAGTTACTTTTAAAAATTCCCTTTCCTGACAGCAAAACCTCTTTGATTTTAAACTACTTGATAAGACCAGCCTGCATTAATATGTAACTTGGCTTTTTCAAAGGGGTTACCTTTGTCACTCTCAGAAGAATTGTGTTACTCTTTGGAAACTGAGGATACTGGTAATCAGTGTGGTACAAATAAAGTCTCTTTGACCTGCCTTCACCAATAGTAAGAAACACAAGTAAGAATAATCACTTACTGTAAATGACTTGTGATGAGGTTGTTTTTAAGGAAAAACTGGCAGGAGTTGGTTTTCTTAAATAAATTGAAGAGTGTCATTAACCACCTTGTTTATTATTAAACAAGTTTGTAAAACAACTTTTCTCCTTGGAGATGATCAAAGGTAAGCCTCAGCCTTATCTGAGATACCATGAAATTTCAAAGTAATGAAATGTTAAATTATATTTCCTCCCTTTTAGTGTTTTTTTTTAAATTATGCTAGTAATGCATATGCCAGCCAAGTCTGTACAACAGACAGACATAGAGCACATGAAGCTGATTTCACCTTCACTCCCCCCACCCCACTCCTCAGAGGCAGCCATTACAGTTACTTTGCTACTTCTCCTTCCAGACCTTTCTCCACATATTTGTCTCTGTGTATGTATTAAATTTTTGATATTCTTGTTTCTATAAATGTATACTAGTTGTCAACTAGTCACAACACTTAGTGGTTTGAAATCACAAACTGCTATTACCTCATACATTTTCTGGTGGTCGTGAACCTATGGGTGGCTACCCTGGGGGTTCTGGCTTATGGTCTTTGAGGAACCTGTAGTCAGAACGTAAGATCACTGCAGCCATGTGAGGGCTGGACAGGGCAGGGGTATCAGTGCCTCTGATGACTCACACACGTGGCAGCAGGTTGGAGGACTCGGTCCCTCGCTGGCAGGAGGCTGCCCCGTGGGCCTCTGCACGGGGCTCTTTTAGGGTCCTTATAGCCTGGCTGCTGGCCTGCTCTAGAGCAAGGGATGAGGAAGCAAGAGAGAGAGGTCAAGGGGGGAGCCACAAGGCCTTTTTATGACCCAGTCTTGGAAGTGACACACTGTCATCCCTGCCATATTCTGTTCACTAGAAATAAATCCCTCAGTCTGGCCCTCACTCAGATGGAGGTTACTCAAGCTGCAGCTGCTAAAGGAAGGAGTATTAAAAGTTTTCTGGACACATGTTAAAACCACCCCTTATGGCATACTACACATAGAGCTCTTCAATTTGCTTTGTTCACTTTACCTGTCTCATCATGGACAGATTATTATACGTACTGGCTTATTCTTTAACTGCTGTGTACTATTCCACTCCAATTTAATCATTTCCTCTTGATAGATACAGTGTGAGATGGAGCTCAGATTTTCACTCCTACAGATAACATAGCAATGGGGGACCTTGTGCCTCTTCAGCACATGTACCAGGAATTCATAATGAACATGCGCTGGAGTGGAATGGCTGATTTGAAGGGTCTGCTTATCATAACAGTTAGTGTGAAATTACTCTCTGAAATGGCTGTTCTGATTTCCAGCCATTCATTCATCCCTCACCAGACACTGAGGGGACTTGCACTAGATACTTCCTTCTTAGGTAAAATATCTTAGGGGACTTGTACATTATTTGGCCCTTTTCAAGTCTGGGTTTGTGTGAGGCCTGAGAATGATTCCCTTGGACACCCACTTCTCTCGTGACTGCAGCCTCTCTCTTTCACCTCTGCATTATTTAAGCAAAAAAATCTAGGTGTTCTCTCTGCTCCCTCCTCCCAGAGGCAGGGAAGCTTAACTACTGTTTACAAAAGACTCAGGTACTAGGTGCCCCTGGAGAGTCAGGTTGATTAGTGTTCATTCCAAACCACTTCCTCTGCTGCAGGAGCAGCTGAGAAATAACATGCATGAGTCCAGCATGTGGCTTTCAGTGCAAAAGAGAATGATGCCGTTTTAGTAGCAACTATTATGGGCCTTGGCTGCGCCTTCCTGTTGTGAGTTACTGATGCATAAAATCACTGAATCCTGGGGGCCCTGCCACTGTATAACTTACGCTTACTTGAGAATCAACGTCCTGACTGACTTTCTTTCAGTCAAGCTGCCCGAGTATCCTTGGCTGGCAAGAACCATGAGCAGCAGCTACCAACCCCGAGACAGTGGAACCACACAAAAGGATTGGCCTGATTTATTTCCGTTTACTGTGCCCATCACCAGGGAGCATGGCTAGCCAGATCCCAAACGGTATCATGGGGTCAACCATCACCCGTTCATTCAACATATGTGTACCGAGCACCTACCACGTGTGAGGTGCATGCTGTTGGGCATGTTTGTGTGGGAAGAGCATTAGCATGACCAAGAAGGTGAAATCGAATAGTAATTATTACAAAATACTTAGCACGTCTTGTGCACCAGGTGCTGTGCTGAGCTGTTCATAGACACTAATAGTTTCCACTCTCACAGCAGCTCTGTGAAATAGGTAGCTTTGCCCTTTTACAGACCAGTCAGGATACATGCAGAAGCCTAGTTCTGTCACAAACCAGCTGCTTACCCTTCAAGTTCTTAACCCAGCCTAGTCCCAGCACCTGAGAAGGCTGGACTAGTCCAGCTTCTGCCAAAACAGGTTTCCTCTCACACAAAAAAAAGGGCCATGAATTGGGGTCTGTAGTCACAGCACATATCCTGCTCAGAGACCCCAGAGGCCCACAGTGGTGACACCTGGGCATCTGGGCCCAGAGGCACTTGCCTTGGGCTCCCCAACAGGGTTGCATCCCCAGTTCCCACGTACTCCGTGCTCTCTCCAGCTTCCTTCTGGACTCTTGGCACAGCAGAAGTCCGTGCTCGTGAGATTATTTACTGTGGCTCCACCAGGGTACTCTAAGTTCCATGGGGGTGCAGGCTGTGCTTTTTCCACTCACTTCTGTTTCCCCAGAGCCTGGCACAGAACTTGGACTAGATCATCAATATTATTTAGTCCATTAACTAATTGCTTTGTTAAAGGCCCTAAAAAGAACCATAGGAAAGAAACTTGGAGACTTAAGTCTCACACTCTGCATATATTTATTTGACCATATTATATGGATCGTGCACCGTAATGGTACTGAGGAGATAGCAGTAAACTAAGTAGACATGGTCCTGGTCTCTCAGGGCTTGCATTCCAGTGGGGGATTCAGGTGATAAATTAGTTAAATAAAATGGAGATAATTTTAGATACTTGTAAGTCTTAAGAAATAAAATTAAGTCAATAGCTGTTAATTTGATGAGGGATGGTCAGATGAAGCCTCTCCAAAGAGAAGACATTGTGTTAAGACCTAAGTCACAATAAGGGTTGGATTCCTAGGTCCCACACTCTCCTGTGAGCTAGCCTTGTGCGGTTGTAAGCACAGAATTTTCTTGATCTCAGTAAATGTGTTAGCTGCTCAGGGCAAAACCCTTGGAGTCATCCTTGACTTCTTTTTGTTGTACTCCTGTCACCCTCTCTTTAGAGTGTTTCACATTGGTCAGCTTCTCCCCACCCTCACTGCTACTGCACTAGTCCAAGCCACCGCCATCTCTCACCTGGACTATTGTAATAGTCTCCTCACAGGTTTCTTTGCTTCCTTGTCTTCACTCATTGTCCACTCCCTGTAAGTCAGATCATGGCACTTCCCTGCTCGAACCTTTCAGTGAATTCTCCTTACACTGAGGAGGGTCAAGGCTAATGTGAACCAGGTTTACACCATCTCATGTCATCTGGTCTCCTCTCTCATTCATTTTCTGCCCTTCTTCTGCTCCAGGCATACTGCCCTACTTTCTACCCCACAAATAGGCCAGACATGTTCCCACCTCAGTCTCTTCACACTTGTGGTTCTCTCTTGCTAGAAGGCTCTTCCCCTCATACTTTTGTGGTTTGCTCTGTTACTTCATTCAGGGTCAGTTCAAATATTAGCCAGAAGCCTTCCCCTATCGAAAATGACAGTCACCATTATTCCCTGTGCCTTAACCATGTCTAACTTTTCTTTGTAGAGCTTCTCACACCAGGGACAATGTTGTATGCATCTGTCACATTCTCTGATATTAGAATATACACTCCATGAGGGCAGGAACTGAGTCAGCCTTGTTCACTGTGGTCATCCCAATTCCTGGAAACAGTGCTTGGTGGATGGATGGATGGATGGATGGATGGATGGATGGCAAAATGCAAAGAACCTAAGTCTTGATGTTGGGAAACAGAAAGAAGAAAAATATGGGGAGAGAGGAAAGGAGGCCAAAGAGGAAGGCCGGGGTCAGACTGAATAGACATTGTAAGTGATTTTAAGAATCTCAGAATTATTCTAAGAGTATCAGGAAGCTCTTTACCACTAGAAAGCTTTTGCTTTATAATTCCTTCTAACAAGTGACTTGACATTTGGAGAAACATTGAACTACATGACCTCTTCTAGATCACTTTCTGTGATGCCCGGAAAGAGCTTTGCACTGCTCTTTGATCCTATCTGTATTTGCTTGTGAGGCTGTGGATTAAACAGCACATATTGAATCAGTTGCTTTGAGTTGCTATGTAAATTCACTTCCCTGGGGAGCCATCTCTGACCTCCCTAACCAGAGGTCAGGGTCCTCCCATGGGCTCCTGCAGCCCCCACTGGTGCCAGAGCATGCAGGACTGATTTGTGATGTCTGTCTGTCGCCCTCCCACCAACCCCGGACTGGAAGCTCCCTGGGGCTGGAGACCTTTTCCTGTTGACTTCTTTAACTCAGAAATCACAGAGAGGCTGCTGGTCATCTGGATCCAGCCCACAAAGGTATGTGTTTCATGTATGTTAATTCAAAGTAGCTGCCAACATTTTAGGTATTTTTAAATGAATTTCTGCCTTCTGTTGAAAATTTGTAAGACATGGCCATGCTGTTCATGTGGTCTCAACAACTAAAAGAATTGAGTAGCAGCTATTCTGTTCATAAGGGGCCATCTTTTCTCCAGCAAGCCACAGTCGCCACTACTCCCTATTACATTCTGAAGCCGAGGTTGAAGGTTTCTTGTCATTTAATGTCTGATTGAGTTACTGTTTTCTTACAGTAGAGAAATAGAATTGTGTATTCAGTTTGCCATCAGAGAAGGCTACATGTTAAACCTCGTACATGGAGTCCCTTTGGGGCAATTGAATTTGTGACCCTTGTCCCAAAATAAACAAGTGTTGTATTTGGTGTTCAAAAGTATTGACCCTGACTACTCAGTATAGTAAAGATGTTAATTCTCCCCAAGCTGATATATAGATTAAATACAGTTGCTATCAAAATGACACTAAGATTTTTTTATAGATACAGAGAAGATTATTTGAAAATTTATATAGAAAATCAAAGAAACCATAATAGCTAAAATGATTTTTAAAAGAGTAATAAAGTAAAAGGAATCAATCTGTTTAATTTCAACATTTAAAAAAAAATTTAAAGATTTTATTTTATTTTTAGAGAAGTGGGAAGGGAAGAAGAAAGAGGGAGAGAAAAAAATCAATGTGTGGTTGCCTCTTGCATGCCCCCAATTGGGAATCTGGTCTAGAACCTAGGCGTGTGCCCTGACTGGGAATCGAACCAGCAACCCTTTGGTTTGCAGACCAGCGCTCAATCCATTGACCTACACCAGCCAGGGCTAATTTCAACATTTCTTATACAGCTACAGTAATTAAGACTGTGTGGTATTAACAGAAGGACAGACTCCTACCAGTGATACAGAAAAAAAGAATCCAGAGACAGACCCACACAAATATGCCCCAATGATTTTATTTTTACTTATTCATTTTTATTAAATTTATTGGGGCAATATTACTTAATAAGACTATATAGGTTTCAAGTGTACATTTTTCTTGGATACACGATGTATATATTGCATTGTGTGCCCACCACCCAAAGTCAAGTTCTCTCATTACCATGTACTTGGCCCCCTTTATCCTTTACAATTCCTCTACCACCAGTCGATGTCTGACAAAGCTACCAAAGCAATTTAATGCAGAAAGACAGCCTTTTCGTCAAATGTCACTGAGTAATCACACATCTATGGACAGACATGAACTTTGATCTAAGTCTCACAATTTATACAAAAATTTACTCGAAATGAATCAAAGACTTACATAGAAGTTGTAAAGCTATAAACTTTTCAGGAAAAAAACATAGAGGAAAATATTTAGGTTCTAGGCTTGGCAAAAAGTTCTTATACTTGCTTCCAAAACACAGTCCATAAAAGGAAAATTAGGTAAATTGAACCTCATCACAATTAAAACTATTTGCTTTGCAGAAGACCCTGTTGCGAAAGGATGAAATGAAAAGCTACAGACTAGGAAAAATATTTCTAGTCCACATATCAGGCAAAGACTAGTCTCTAGAATATATATATTTTTTAAAAACCCTCAAAACTTAGCATTAAAATAATTAGGAAATGGGTAAAAAACGTGATGAGAGCAAACGTTTATTTGCTCTCTGGGTGCCAGAGAGGACACCTAGAGAGCAAATAAACACATCAAAAGGCGTTCAATATCATTAGCTACTAGGGAAGTGAAAATTAAAGTCACAATGAGACATCACCTCATGTCCATCACAGTGGCTAAAGTAAGAAATAGTGACAACACCAAATGCTGGTGAGGATGCAGAGAAACTTGGTCACACATATTACTGGCAAGAATGTAAAATGGTACGCCCACTCTGGAAAACAATTTGTCAGTTTCTTTAAGAACAAAGCATGCTAGTGCCATATGGCACAGGAGCTGAATTCCTTGGCATCTATCTTAGAAAAATAAAAACTGAAGCTCGCACAAAAACCTGCACACAAACCTTTGTGCACTGTTTATAGCAGCATCATTCACAATTGCCAAAAATGGGACACAGCCCAGATGTCTTTCAGTGAGTGAATGGTTAAATGGTGGCACACCCATACCGTGAAATAGGGCTCAGCAGTAAAAAAGGATGAACTGCCAATACACTCAACAGTCTGCATGAATCTCCAGACAATTATGTTGAGTGGAAAAAAGCCAATCCCAAAAGCTTATGTACTTATGATGTACTTCTTCTTAACCCCCTACAACCATTAATCTGTTTTCCATTTCTGTAATTTTACCATTTCAAGACTGTCATATAAGTGAAGACTTCACTAATGGTTACCAGGGGTCGGGGGCGGGATGGGGGGTAGGCGCAGCTGTGAGGGCTGGAGGGAATAGGCAGCTATAAAGAGGCAATATAAGGCGTTCCTGAAATGACAGAAATGACCTGTATCGTGTCTCTGTCCGTGTCAGTATCCTGGTTCTGATATTACACCATAGATTTTTGCAAAGTATTACCACAGTGGGGAACTGGGCGAAGGGTATGTAGTAAGTCTGTATTATTTCTTAAAACTGCATGTGGCTCTGCAATTATCTCACAATTAAAAGTTTAATTAAAAAATGTATTGGCCTTGGAAATCAGACAGCCGTGGATTGAAATCCCTGCTCTGCCACTCACCAGCTAAGTGACCCGGGCAGTTTATCTACCTCCTTGGCCTCAATTTTCTCATCTGAAAAATGGGGATCATACAGATTCCCCACTCTCATTGGTTTGGAGAGTGGATGAGGTCTGGCAGTGACAGTGGTGAAGAGCTGGCCAGAGTCTGCCCAGTGGCTAAGAGCCCAGCAAATGAGAGCCGCTTTCCTCGCTGCCATCACTGCTGGTGGAGAGCACAGAGCTGGGGTCAGCCCCGGGACATCCCAGGGTGAGCCAGGATCGGATCAGAGCAGCAGTTTCTCTTGGGGTTGCAGCAATTTTTTCATATCTCTCCTGGGTGGAAAGAAATACATAACATGTTTGTTTCTTGTATGTACACCCTAACAATTTAGTAACTGTGTAAAAAGAGAGTACACTTAATTGGAAAGAAATCCTATTTTATTTCATTCTCAACTATGGTTAATTACAATGAAATCAGAGCCCCTGTGGGGCTGTGCCAAGCATCCCAAACCTTGGAAGCAGATTGGATCTGTCACCCTCATTCTCTGTTCCACCTTGATTTGAGGCAGTGTTTTGAACCACATTCACTGCCACTACAAAGATGCAGTGCTCCTGGAGAGAATGAACCACACACTGATGTGGAAGTGCTGAGTTCCCTGGTGATAGAGTTCCCCATAGCTGACAGGTGTTGAATCTTGCTGTTTTTCCTTCAAAATTTCAAACATCCTGCAGCACCCCTGTGAGGTTGCTGCGATACTATGGGGCGTGTTGGCACAGAGATTGGGAACAGCAGGTATAATGGTTCATGTGGGCCTCTTTCAAAGCAGCACAGAGTGGACCCTATTGGGATCTTCCCAGATGGAATAATCCACCTGCTGCTGGATGTACTCATGCCCCCTGGTGGGTCTCACAGCCAAACCGCTCACCTTTAGGGGACAAGAGTCCATTTCCTGCGGCTCAGCCAAGGCAGGGGAGACGATTAGATGCTGGATTGTTAAGATGCTCTCTGTTTTGGATGCATTCTCTCTTATGCAAGGCTCAGTCTGGAAAGGATAAGCAATTTGAAAGCTCCTCTTCCTCTCAAATTATGCAATAAGTGCTTAGAAGATGAGAAGCACAGTCCTAGATACTGGGTCACAGAAATAAGTCAGGCCTGGTTCCCAGCCCCTGAACCACGGTCCTTCCACAGATGACGGGCAGCTTTTATTATGGAAAAGCAAGAGTTATTGAAGTCAGGAGACCTGAATTTTGAGTCTGGACTCTGCCATGTGAACTTGTTAGTTCAGCCTCCCTGAGCCTCAGTTTCCATATCTGGAAAATGGGAGTTCAGATACCCGCGTAGCACCTTTAGCTCACAGGATCTGGTGAGGCAGATGCATGTAAACTCAGAACGTGGTGATCCCAAGTAAGTATTTGTCTTTGCAACCTTTTTAGTCACTAATTGTCAACCCAGGCTGCATTGCCCAGAGGTGAAAGGAAGTCCGAACAACAAAATGTATTTCCCATGCTTCTCACAAGAGACAGGCATACCAGGAAGAGAAGGAAGAAAGAAAATTCCAGATTTTGTAATGTCAGTGAGAAGCTTAGGAGCTGAGTGGTGCGGTCCCAGAAGTCTCATTCTTCATTTCCCTTTGCAGACTAGAGAATAAATACTCTGAGAGCTGAACTGATGCGCTCATCCCTCTGTTCCTTCCTCACAAGTACATCACTTGAAAGAGATCGACTTCCTCCTCCCCCCATCCCCATTCTGGCTGTCACCCAGGGGCTGTTTAATCCAGCAAGCGCCACATGTGACATTTTAGTTTTTCACTCACAGCCCAAAAGCCATTTCAAAGTCGAAGTTAATATTTCTTCACAGATGTTGTGTCGTTGCAGGCCCCAGTGATAGATGTTGCACAGTCGAGGCGGATCTGACTGGGATCTCTCTCCAAGAAAGTGAGATAATAGGAGAGACCATAAAGCAGCTGTTAATCTCCCCCTGAAGGTGGGGAGGCTAATGCATAGAGGTGGAAATCCGTTCCCCGGGTCCCCAGCCTAATGGTCTCCATCAGCACGCTGCACGACCATCACAGGTGTGGCACGTAATAGCTCTATAAGGTTTTCATAGCCAGGCCAATTAAAATCTGTCATTGAGCCAAGAACTAACAGTGTATGCTTCATAACGCCAAAAGTCAAATCGAGTTCTCTAAATAATCGCTGCTTGCATTTCCGGGACAATTTCTGGTTTTTAAGCACATCTGCATTTTCTTTATCCCATTTTTTTCCCTCCTGTAGAAAGCAAGCCATTTAGCTGGGGAAACCGAAGTTCAGAGTCAGTGACTTCCCAAATTAAAGGACCCCAATAATTGTGCCAAACTGCTCGTGATAAAAATAAATCCTTACAGCAATTTCTGCTGTCCAGATGTCAGTAACTAACATTTATTCATCACTTAACAGCTTATAGAATACTATTGTATTTATTTTCTTATTATATCTTTCCTGGTAGTTTTGTGAGTCAGGTCTTTTATTCTCCCATTTGTATGCACAAACCCCCCTCAAAACCTTGGAATATTACTTGAAATCCTGCATCTCATTTTAGAGTTGAGTGAGCTGTGGTTTTGCTGGTTACAGCACTTAGTCAAAGACCCACAAAGACCCCTGGTTACCACGTGGTAGAATCACGTAGGACGAGAACCCAGGCCTGCTTGGCGCCGCGTTTTTGGCCCATCATTCCGTGCTGTGTCGTGCCTCTAGCGCAAGGTGCAGTTTAGAATTGTGGGCAAACAAGTGCAGCCCACACGATGCTGAGTGGCACAGACGAGTCCTCCTGCCACGGTGCCCAGCTTTGAATAACTGAAGGGTTTCTGTCAGTAATTTATTTTCCTACCGAGTTGGGAAAATGGACAGTTTGTATTCTAAACCAAATATAAACTTGATGCCTAGTTCCTTCACCGCCTGATCTCCATGGTGCTGACCGTTTGTGTTCGATGAAGGTACTTTTGTTGGTTCACAGGCCGCCCACCAGAGGCCCAGCACTGCATTTAAAGGGCCCAAGTGGCCATGGGCGGCCAAGAAGGCAGAGGATAAATGTCTTATAGGACAGGCAGGCTCAGAAGTGGATTCACAGCTGGCCTAGTGGAGAAATGAGCTCTAAGCTGTTCGCCATCAGAGCCACAAACAATTTCTTGCAGTGAAATGTGTTGCTCTTTGTTTCTTAGAGATGAGGAATGAGGAGGAGCCTTCTCTGGCTCTCCTGGCGATTGCTCTAGGTTATGGCTGAGCCCCTGAGTGCCAGTGATTTCCCTGGCTGGTGTCCCAGTGCCGAAGGCACACACAGGCTGGTTCCCCAGTGACACGTGTGAGGGTGGGAGTGGAACTTCACATTTCTCACTGCTGGAAGAGCTGTGCTTTCCACCCATTGTTCCTTCTGAAAACCTCCTTCAGTCCCAGCCCGGGGTTCTCGCTGGAGGAGGGCAGAGAATGGAGTCTGTGTTCCCCACTGAACCAAGAATCCTGATTTCCTCAAGAAAGGAAAACCAGGGCACCCTCGGCTGCACACTGTCTGGGTCTACTCTGCCGTTCCATCCCAAAATCGGGGGTTGTAGCTCAAGTAGCCAAGCTGACAACATCTCAATACAAATAACTTCCTTTATTTTAAATGTTAGAGGTACGGGCAAATGTGGGAACAGTTTTATGTTCTATACTATTTTGTTTTATATGTTTAGATATTATAAAAAGGAAAATGCACCAGCTATCTTTTTGTAAATACCTAAATATTTATTTATAAGCAAGTATGTGTATCTGTATATAGACTTTTAAAATTTTTGCCATTTCTATAAAGATCTCTCCAAGCATGGTATGAATAAATCTATGCTTGGCTTAGCTTAATGCAGTTGAATTGATTTCTGCCTGCTAACCTGTGATTCCCTCTCAGTGGGGAAAGATCAATAAGATCAGTCAGGCCCACTTTCGAACGTCATCGGTCAGTCCTGGTTTTAATCTTGGAAATCCTGGCAACACACCACCCCGTGCAGAGGTAGAGTGATTGGCAGCGATATTTGCGCGATGATCTGTGGCCAGATTTGGAGTGTGTTTTAACTTGCGACTTGATGTTCAGTTCCTTCTCCTCTGGGCTTCATAGTCGGGTGTCTTCTTACCTCCTTGTACTGCAAAGGGCCTGTTGGAAGGAAACACAGGGATAATCAGCTCACCAGGGAGGAGAATTGAAGTAAGTGTTAAACAGAATCAGAAAGAAAGAAAACAACAACAACAACAAAATTAAATCACTACAGTGCTTGAGAGGTTTAAATGGGATTGGACAAGGGGAGGGAGGCCTTTAGTCTAGAAGGTGAAACGCCATGGAGTCCCTGGGCTAAAATCAGTGCAGTTCCTTCTCCTCTGCACACAGGAGCTGCAGCACCTTGTCTTTCTCTTGAAAGGGACCCCCGAGTGTATCACAGCTGGAGAGAGTCCTACACACAATGCCTTCTAATAGCCTCATTTGATGGTTTTATAAATTTTTGGCAAAGTCATGTATGCAGGGAACATATGAATCCTACATCATTTCCGAAGTCCTTTCCCTAGCATACAATGAAAACCCTATTAGAATGTCCTTTCAGTGGCAAAAGGGGAAGAAAAGTAATTTCCTCCCACTCGCCCATTCATTTCCTACCAACCTGCAGCCCATAAGACTGTTAATAAAGAGGATTGAAAGATAATGTAAACAAAATGCGTAGCACAGAACCTGGCTCACCTACGAGCTACTAGAACTGCTGCAACAGAGGGCTATGAGCTAAGTGGCTTAAACAACAGAGTTATTGTCTCACAGTTCTTGAGGCTTGAAGTTCAAGGTCAAGCTGTCAGCAGGGTAGATTTCTTCCGAGGGCTGTGACAGTGAAACTGTTGGTGCCTCTTCTCCAGCTACTGGCTGTCTCTGGCATTCTTGGACTTGTAGGTGCACTGTCCTGTTCTCTGTCTTCGTGTTCACATGACGTGCTCCGTGTGCGCATGTCTCTGTGTCCCAAGTTCTCCTCCTTTTAAGGACACCAGGCGTATTGGATTAAAGTCCACCCTAATGACCTCATCTTAATAATTCCGTCTGCAATGACACTGTTTCCAAATAAAGATTTGGAGGTATCAGGGGATCAGAACTTAAATGTATGAATTTTAGAGAGGACACAATTCAACCCATAGCACTTACTATGATTTATTTTTGTTATAATTGTGATATAATTCTTAGCTTTCCATCATTTCCTCTTCCCTATGGATCTACCCTCTCTAGACTGCACATTAAGATTTGCAACAAAAAGGAATGAAGAAATTGGACTATTGTTGCATAGTGTAAATATCTTCAAGTAGCACACTGGCTGGAAAACTGGAGTACCTGGCAGCCCTGGTAAAGGGAGCTGGGACAGCTGGCCTGCCCAATCAGCAAGGCAACAGAGCTCGTCATTAGTTACCCCCAGAGCCACCCCGAGCTTTGGCAACCTCTCCAACCTTTGGGCTCCGGTGCCTTCCCACAGTGAGCAGGCAGGCAGCAGCCCGCCCAGCCTCACCAGATGGTGCGAGTCCCCTGTGCCACTGGCGTCGTGTGCATTTTCGATTTATTAAAACACCCTTGGAAAAAAAAAAAAGAAATCCCCTGTGGGGCAATAAAATCCCAAATCCAGCAATTTTCTGCAGTATCACAGCAAAGGCCCCCCCACAGCTGTTGTTGAAATGGTTAGCTAGTAATTCTTCAAAACGGTTTTCTTCTGACATGTACACAGCATTTGCCTTTGTAAGAACTGGAAGGTTTGATTCCTCCAGAGCCCATTACATAGACAGATTGGCCCCTGAGATAATTACAAGAAAATAGTCTAATGGGCTCGATTAAGGAAATCCCATTACCTCCATGAAGAATCACCATGAGGTATAAAGCTTGATAAGTCCCCTCCTACAAAAAAATATAATTTCTTATATAGAAGCATGGAAACAGTATTTAGTCCACCTGTTTATATTTGGAAATTAGGCTGATATTGATCTGTCAAAACAGGATTGTTGAACTAGAACATTTTTCCTCCATGCTGTTTCCAAAGAATTGAAGATGACATACAAGGATGTATCAACTGTGACATGATAGAACAAATTAAAAATTAGGTGACCTAAAATCACAGTTTCTCGATATTGGAACCCTGCTTTTCAGCACAGGCAGGACTGGCATCTCTAAAAATCCTGGTAGATGGCAACCCACTTCTCCCTGATCTGACATGATCCTTGGGGCCTTGGGGATTGCTCAGCACCTCTGGAGTGAGGCAGTCACTTGCATGCTTGCTGTTAGCCCTGGGTATGGATTCTAGTCTATCCTCTAAACTGTTAAGAGAGTCCAGATGGACTCAGGTGTCCAAAAGGAAGGATGCCGTGTGTGGGGTCACCTTCCACTCCCAGAAAAATGGGGTTTCTGTGGCTATGCAACACTATCCGCTCATGATGGACACCAGCTCCCTTCCCCTTCTCCAATTTCAGATTATACGAACATTTTTTAAAGTATGTATGAAAACGTTCGGAAAGGTTAAAAAAAATACTTTCACTGAGTGAAAGTTATAAGCATGTATTTAGCTCATGTCTGTCCCATGCCTTCTTCATGTCTGGAGCACGCACATGGGTGGAGCCAAAGGGTTGCCTGCTGGTTTTGAACCTTCCTTCCTGATTGTGCCTCATCCTTACCACATCTTTTCAAAATCTGTGGGGAGCTTCAGAGTTGCCTGAGGGGTGTTTAGAATCTGAGAGACCCAGTCCCCTTCCTAAACAGTCGTACTCAGCAGGGCTGGGGTCAGGGCCAGGAAGCTGTGTTTTAATGGGCCCTCCGGTGTTCGTGAGCTTGGAGGCCCGTGGAACACGATTTGAAAAGCACGGTGCTCTTCTATGATCTTCTTTCTTTTAGAACACTAATTTTTGCATTTTTGCCCTACCATTATTTCTTCAGAGTGGATTTATTTTTCACCTGTGGTGCCTATAGAAGAAAACATGCTCATTGTTTTGTTTTGTTTTTTTAATGAAGACAATGGAAGTAGAAATCATCAATTTTCTACTGTTGAGATAGAGTTATAAAGACTTTAATGGCTATCCATCGAGAACTTTTCTTCTTTCTGTGTGTGTATGTGTGTGTGTATTTAACCTCCATCATTTAAAAATACTAAGTTTGCAGGCTCAAGTTCACACGGTCTTTTTTTCCCAATGATAGTAACCAGTAGTAACCTTTTCTTCCTTGGGTTCTGTGACTCAAAGGACATTTCATTTTCTAAGGCTTCTTCCAGTGGTTATTTCTAAGCTCCTTATAGCTCTACCTAGGATACATTTCTTTAAAGGTGAAGTAGCTATTAAGTGGTTGCCAGCTCAGAAGACATGGAGGAAATTGCTGCACCGTCTCTGAGGGTTTTGCCGACATTGTCCTCTCCTCCAGAAGGCTGTTGTCTTTTACCACCTCTCGATCTCCTGCACTTGGAAACGTTTAGGTCACATCTACACCTGAAATTTCTCCCTTTGATGTGGACTGTCAGTGTTTTACCTCTGAGAGGTCCTCCCTAGCTAAGAGAGGGCCCCTAAACTATATTCCCTAAGGATCCCCCTTTCTTTAGTGCTTCCTAATCATTTTGAAGTCTTAACTCAGGTCCCTTTGAAAATCTGATGAAAGTGATGATCTCTGACTCCTAAAAAATGCACATACTTCCACCCCAGTTTCTGCATGTGACTTCAGGAGGTCCAAGGATCTAAGTTTAGGACCTCTTTGGTAGTACACCCTCAGCAGACTAACTCCCCTCGAATCTACCAAGGATTCCCACAGACACCATTCATGACAGTTAATACTGAGCATCAATTAACCAGCAGATATTGCATTGGGGCCCTGGAGATGCAAAGAGAAATGAGACAGGAGGTTTGTCTTAAGGATCTCAGTGTAGTGGTAGAGGCAGATGGAAAAACAGTGACTGTAGAATGTGAGGAGTGCCGTGATGCAGCACAGCCAGGGCTATAATAAAGTGTTCTCAAACCATAATCTTACTTCTCTCTTTAAACCATTGATCTCTCCTCTCGCTATCATCCATGAAGACCTTTGTCATAAACTTCAAGCTTACTTCTCCCGTATCATCTGGACACACCTCTTTCTTTTGCCCAGCTCTGGCACTTCATGCTCCCACCACGTTAAAGTCTCATAGAGTCCCCAAATGCGTCATGCTCTCTGGGCCTTATAAGCTGTCCCCTCTGCCTGGTATACTTCCCTCCCCCATTCTTCACCCTTTGTGAGGCCGACTTTTGTTTTTCCTTTAAGAACAGACTTAGGATACTTTCTCCAGTGAGCTTCTCTTGATTTCTCCAAGTTCAAGTTAGATGTTCCTCTTTAAAGTTACTGTAGTACTCAGCACTGGCTGGCGTAGCTCAGTGGACTGAGCGCTGGCCTGTGAACCAAAGCATTGCAGGTTCAATCCCCGGTCAGGACACATGCCTGGGTTGTAGGTCAGGTCCCTGCTTGGGAGCATGTGAGAGGCAACCACACATTGATGTTTCCCTTTCTTTCTACCTCCCCTCTCTCTAAAAATAAATAAATAAAATCCAAAAAAATAATAAGTTACTATAGTACTCAGTACTTACCCTTATCTTCATTCGCATCACATTATATCACAAATACCTCATCTTTAGGTCAGGGACTCTCATGTTCACAGTTCTAGTCCCAACAGCTAATGCCTAATAGTTCATAGATATTTGAATTAATTAATAAAAACCCTCAACAGAGTTAGTCTTAAGGCTTTCAAGTGTAAATCAGCATGGAAAGCCCCACTACTTCTATATTCTATGAGAAGAACTGTATAATTAGAACCTTGACAATATCCCATCAAGCTGCTCTTTGCTGTAACAAATCCCACTCTCAGTTACTTGTTACATAGAGAAGCAGGGACAGGCCAGTTAATTAAGAGATGTTTCCTGAGACTTCCAGCCAAGATGGAGGCATAGGTAGACACACTGTGCCTCCTCACACAACCAAAATAAGGACAACAACAATTTAAAAACAAACAAACAAATTAAAAAAAAACAGTACTGACAGAAAATTGAACTGTATGGAAGTCTGACAACCAAGGAATTAAAGTAGACATATTCATCCAGACCGGTAGGAGGGGCAGAGTCAGGCAGCTGAGTGGAGAAGGCTCTCAGCAGGGTGGCTGGTGGACCCCAGGCGTGCAAAGTGGCAGCTGGTGGACCCAGCAAGGTGGCAGGTTGTAGAGGGGTGCAGCTCGTCTAGTCCCACATTCACGCACAGATAAACTGGGTGAAACTGGGGAGCGAGACAGACCACACAACCCAGGGCCCCAGCGCAGGGAAATAAAGCCTCAAAACACTGATTGAAAACACCTGTGGGGGTTGAGGTGCCAGGAGAGACTCCCAGCCTCACAGGAGAGTTTGTCAGAGAGACCCACAGGGTCCTAGAATGTACACAAGCCCACCCACCTGGGAATCAGCACCAGAAGGGCCCAATTTGCTTGTGGGAAGCAAGGGAAGTGACTGAAATCTGGCAAAGAGCAGAGCAAGTGCCATTGTTCCCTCCTGGACCATCCCCCACACACAGCATCACAACACAGCAATGTGGGTTGCCCCACCCAGGTGAACACCTAAGGCTCCACCCCTCACTATGTAACAGGCACATCAAGACAAAAAAAAAAAAAAATGGCCCAAACAAAAGAACAGATCAAAGTTCCAGAAAAAATACAACTAAGTGATGAAGAAATAGCCAACCTCAGGTGCACAGTTCAAAACATTGGTAATCAGGATGCTCACAGAATTGGTTGAATTGGTCACAAATTAGATGAGAAAATGAAGTCTATGCTAAGTGAAATAAAGGAAAATGTACAGGGAACCAACAGTGATGGGAAAGAAACTGGGACTCAAATCCATGCAGTGGACCAGAAGGAAGAAAGAAACACCCAACCAGAAAAGAATGAAGGAACAAGAATTCAAAAAAATGAGGAGAGGCTTAGGAACCTCCAGGACATCTTTAAATGTTCCAACATCCTAATCATAGAAGTGCCAGAAGTAGAAGAAGAAGAGCAACAAGTGGAAAAGTTATTTGAACAAATAATAAAGGAGAACTTCCCCATTCTGGATAAGCAAATAGAATTCCAGGCAGTCCAGGAAGCTCAGAGAGTTTCAAAGAAGTTGGACCCAAGGAGGAACACACCAAGGCACATCAGAATTACATTACCCAAGATTAAAATTAAGGAGAGAATCTTAAAAGCAGCAAAACAAAATGAGAAAATTACCTACAAAGGAGTTCTCATCAGACTGTCAGCTGATTTCTCAAAAGAGACCTTAGGCAAGAAGGGGCTGAAAAGAAGTATTCCAAGTCATGAAAGGCAAGGACCTACATCCAAGAAGACTCCATCCAGCAAAGCTTTCATTTAGAATGGAAGGGCAGATAAAGTGCTTCTCAGATGAGGTCAAGTTGAAGGAGTTCATCATCACCAAGCCCTTATATGAAATATTAAAAGGACTTATCTAGGAAAAAGAAGATAAAAAACATGTACAGTAAAATGACAGCAAACTCACAATTATTAACAACCACACCTAAAACAAAAACAAAAACAAACTAAGCAAACAACTAGAACAGGAACAGAACCACAGAAAGGGAGATCACACAGGGGGTTATTAACAGGGGAGTGGGAGAGCACAGAGGGGGAAAAGGTACAGAGAATAAATAGCATAGATGGTAGGTAGAAAATAGGGGAAGGGCAAGAATAGTATGGGAAATGTACAAGCCAAGAACTTATAAGTATGACACATGGACATGAACTAAAGTGGGTTGGGGGGTGGGGAATGACAGTGGGAGAGGGTGTGCAAGGTGGAGGGGAGTGAAGGGGGGAAATGGGACAACTGTAATGGCATAATCAATAAAATATATTTTTAAAAAAGAAATGTTTCCTGCCATTTGCTTAGCACTCTGCAAAATTCTTTGAGTATTAAAAATCAGTGAATTTCCTCTTTCAAGAACCTATTGTTGGGAATACAGGGCCTTCCCAATCTATTGTAGAAAGTATGCCAAATTGTGTAGCAGAGACTATAAGATGACATTCACAGTGTCCAGGTTATACCAGAACCGTTCTAATTCACTTTAGTTCATATACCACTTGTGAAGCATACCCCTGCGTGCACCTAGGAAAGGGGGTAGTACTGGGGGTGGTGACCAACTAGCAAAGGTGTTCTCACTTCTCACTATAGGCTGCTATGTTTTGCTTCCCATTTGGAAGCCCTATAACTTATCTGGGCTTTAGAGAGATGAGGTTTGAACATCTGAGCCTCAGTTTACTCATTTATAAAAGGTGGTGATCACAGTGACTGTTTTAGTCTTCTCTGGCTGTCATAACAAAATACTGTAGACTGAGTGGCTTAAACAACAGGGATTTATATCTCACAGTTCTGGAAGCCTGAAGTCTTAAGATCAAGGTTCTGGCCAATTCAGTTCCCTAGTGAAAACTCTCCTCTGACTTGCAGTCACCTTCTCACTGTATCCTGCCATGGCAGAGAGCAAACCCTCCAGTGTTTTTTCATGTAAGGGCACTAATCCCATACCAGGGCCCCACCCTCGTGACCTCATCTAAGCCTCATCACCTCCCAAAAGCCCCTTCCCCAAATACCATCACATTGTGTGTTAGAACTTCAATATACAAACTGGGGTGCAAGGTGGGACACAGCATTTAGTATACAATGGGAACTACCTCATTAGACTGTTGTGAGGATTGAAGCAGCTAAAGCGTGCAAAGAATATGACACAGTGGAGACACTCAATTGTTAGTTGTCACCACCGCAACTGTTTTGTGTAATGACGGCCCCTCAGCTCTAGAACAATGACTGGCAGGTATATAGTGTTCAGTAGATATTTCCTGAGTGAGCAAAGTAATTCATCATCAAATTCAGCAATGACTGATTATTCTAATTTCTGAAATTCCCGTGTTATCAGGTAGGAACCTGCCTCTACGCTATGTCTCCAAGGATGGGTGAGTCCTGTAAGCATGGCCTCAGCTGCTGAGATGGGACATTCTCATGACTAAAGTCTCTCTGGCTTGGACATTAGTGCCCCTCAGAGTTGACTTCACCCCCAGGCTCTCCTTTGCTGCCCAGCAATGTCCATAGTTTTATGTTTCCCTACTTCTTTGCATTTTTTGGTCACGCTCAACTGTGAGACTCTTTTTTCCCCCATCCAATTTAATAGTATAAAGCCTGCTCTGATTTAGAATCTCTTTTGCAGCTAATTGAACCTTGCAGCATTCTATTAGCTCTCTGTATTTGCTCTAAACCCAACCTGAGGCATCTGGGATTATTATGTAATAACTCGGGCTCATTTCTGGTTAGTACATACCATCCCTTTCATTCTGCGCATCCCCTCGGGGTTCTCTTTCTGTTTTCAGGGGATGAGAGAAGGGGTTACGAGGGCTATGGTTGAGGTTTGGGAGCGGGGAGGAGTGTTTGCTGTGAGTTATTATCCCACATTTATCAGTATTAAACTGGATTTGACAACTCACAGCCTAGGATTTAAATGATCTAAATCCTTCTCCACTTGGCAGCCTGGTTTCCCCATCATTGATTGTGCTACCCAATTAATTATCATCGGCACATTCGGAGGCTTGGCCTGTGGCACCTTCACAGTCAAGTGATTTATACAAATAATAAAAGATGGGGGTCCCAGCAAGGATATTCCAAGCAATCCCCCCTCTCCTTTTCCTCTCATCTGGCTCAGTTCATCTCCTACGTGTTAGCCCTAGGCCCTCTCAGTCCTTCTCGTAGGGAATTCATCCTCAACTTCTTTCAGGGCCCAGGAAGGAAACATCATGGGCAAGGAAAGAAGAGGGTAATGAGAGCTGTGATCTAATTCCAATAATGGGTATCAGGCCTTTCTATATGGGAGGGAACATAGAAAACTCCGTACATTATGGGATTTCATGGCCCCACCAGCCCTTTGAGTTAGGTATCGATTTCATCCCATTTGACAGCTGAGGAAACTGAGATGTGTTGTGTCTCATTCTCACTAGAATGGTCAGAGTGGGAGAAGGAAGGATCGGAAACTTAGCAAAGGGAGTACAAAACGGACTCCGTGCAACCAGAGGAAATAACTGGTATCAAATGTGTGATGCAGCCGATAAGAATGTGAACTCTGAAAGCAAGCAAACCTGGAGGCAAATGCCAGCTTTTACCTCATAGTGGTGGGAATATGAGCATTTAACCATGCTGTGCCTCGCTCTCCTTACCTGTAAAGTGGGAATAGTAAAGTACCTGCATAGGTAACTGAGGACTGAAGGAGCTGTCACACACAGGACACTTCATACATTTCTCTATCTGTGAAAAGAGGATAATAATCATACCGAACTTATTTTCCCTTCACCACAACCCAATAAGGCTGTATATATAAAGGAGTTTCAATAGTGCCTGGAAATGCTCAGAAATGTTAGCTGTTATTATTACTCCTATTACTACCATTACTGTTGTTATGACGCAAACTAAAATTCAATACAGATCATAGGCACTAACCAGCCAGAGTGTTGCAAAGACCTTGCGGTAGCACCCTGGCAAGCAGGAATTGCCCACAAGAGTGACTATGGCTTGTACTCCTGTGAAAATGACATCTGTTTCATGTTCCCTGCCCCATGTCTGCCTGTGCCCGCACACTGGATGCCAGCTTGAGACCGGCCTGAGGGAGGTTTGGTCTAAAGCTGTAGCCCAAGCTTAGAAAGAACAGCCTTCCCTCGGAAACTGGGCATCCGTTGTCTTCTCTCTCATCTCAAACTTTAAGTTTACTTTGGTGAGGCCATATGTTTCTTGCTGGATACCAAAAGTTGGTGGGTGGGCTCTAGAGATCATAGTCATCAATTTAAAATATGGAACAGGGGTAGTGCTGTTGGGAGCATCTGCTGCCTTGAAACTAGACAGAAGTCCCTTGAAACTAGGGAGCTACACACAAAACTTTATATCTTTCAAAAATATTTCTGTTGAGATTGACCTCAAGTATCCTTCAGTGATCCCATAAATGTCCTATTTTTTAACCACCCAGCCCTGTGCTTTGGAAATGCAATAAATTTCATCTCATGTGTCCATATAACTTTCACTGAATGTGTTACTTAATTGTTTAGAGTTTAATGTAAGAGTTCCCGTAAAGCAACCCCACTGAGTTACATCCATAAAGCAGGTGGTGCTCAGAGTTCACGGTGGCCTAGAGGTCCACAGTTGGCCCAGATTTTCTCCCATGACCTATGCTTGTTGCCAAAAGTAATGTTGAGTACTTCAAATCATTTTAGCAGGGTTTATGTCAATGGTTTATAGGCAATGGGCAGCACCGTTTTCAACACAGCTCTCCTTTGCTGAAGTGCCAATAGCAAAAAATGGGCTTTGAAATCTCCCATCTTCGCTAACTGTGTGGTCTCGAGCCAGTGGTTTGCTTCTCTAAGCCTTGAGTTCTGCAGCTGGAAATGTGTGTAGAGCCGATCTCGTAGTGTGACCATTTAAGGATCAGATGAAAAAAATACAGTTAGACTTTGTAGCCCTGTCCCGACACAAAGTACTCAAGGGTTAGCTCCTAGCATTTCCCCTTTTATTGGTTTGCATATTCCTCAGCTTCTTACGTTCAGTAAATTTTATTGACGTTGTCCGTGTTGGTGGTTGTAGTGCGATAGTGATGGTCCTCTCATTGTCCACAGTTGTAATCATAAACTTTACCCTTAGTGTTTTATGAAACCTTTTATACTTCCTCTTACGCTTCTGCAACGTTGCCCTTTATTCCTCATTTCAAGGCCATGGTCATGATGGAAATTCCAAATCATGTCTCCTTTCTATTTCTGTTCCCTTTCCATCAGCTGTCACTTGAATTTCGCTTGCCCTGCACAGCACTGGGAGTTGCTGGGAGGCTGGAGCTGAGAGCCGGAGGCATCAGGCAGAATATTATCATCAGCAATGCAGTAGTGTGTGTATTGAGAACTTTACAAATAATTTTAATAGTGTGTGTTTGTTAGAACTTCTTTTCCTCTGTGGTCAAGAAGGTGTTATTGAGATTCTGCTTCTCATACTCAACCCTGTGTTGAGTGCCTTACCTCTGACCTTTCACCACAATCAAGGAGCAAAATAAGTAAATGATGTTTTCAGCTGCCTTCTTTTCTCCCAGGGTAACGGATGAGTTAGCGTTAGGGACTTTGCCAAGAGGCCTGAGTCATAAACATGTCTGCCATTCATCAAAAATCACTACAAAAGGTTGTTTTCAAACAGTAAATGAGGAAAGAGTCCTTGGACCTTAATCTTAATCATCAAGTTCATGGGAGATATTTATGGTTCTAACTTTGGGGTTGAAAAGAAAAGCTATAGATAACAACATAGATAAGAGAAACTGTTTTGAACTCATTGCAAGATGATAAACTTCTCATATGGGAATGATAAAAAAATTTCAGTGAACATGTCTACTCCGTCCCAAGTTCTTTTTTTGGTTAATCCTCACTCAAGGATATGTTTTTATTGACTTTAGAGAGAGAGGAAGCGGGGAGAGGGAGCGATTGAGAAACACTGATGTGAGAGAGAAATATGGATCAGTTGCCTCCCACACACCTCCCGACGAGAGTGAACTCATGCCCTGGGTGTGTGCCCTGACTGGGGATCACACCTGCAACCCTCTGGTGTATGGGAGGATGCTCCAACCAGCTGAGCCACCAGGCAGAGCTGCCCCCAGATTCTTGCAGTCATATCATATTTCCCACCTTTCTAACCTTTGCAAAGGATCCATCAGTTGCCAGGCCTGGTGCTAGCTCTTTGGTTTGCATTGTCTCCTTGCATCCTCACCACTAGCCTATGAAAAAGGAAGGATTTTCTTCACTGTTTTACAGGAGAAGAAATTGAGAATAACACTGACTGGCTCTCCCAAGATCTCATAACTAACAGGGGACAGAACTGTGCTTTGAGCCCAGATTCACCTGACTTCAAATCCTGAGCCCTTGATAACTCAGTTGTATATACTCTAGGGAGGTCAGGGAAAAGGAAGAGGGTGAGGACAGGAACCTACAGAAATGTGAAATGACCTTCTCTCTGCTACATAGATGCTGATTATTTAACAACAGATATAGTGCAGTATTGGGTTCAGTCTCTGGCAAAATAGTCTTAATTTTCTGCCCAGTACTATAAGCAGAAAGCTCCTAAACAGATTATCAAAAGACCCTGGAAAAGTCCTAGGAGCAGACTGTATTCCTGGGGACGCGCCCAACATCAGGAACCCAGCAGCCCTGCAGATTTCCATGCCAGCAATTGAATTAATTGTGTGTACTGGAAAGGGCCCATTTTTTACTTCATCCGTTCTAGCTTACTTGGAGTGCAATGTGCCATCAGGAATGTCTTTCTGATATGTGCGATACTTTATTCATGAGAAGATTAGCACAATATGAATGTGGGATTTGCTAGTAAAGAGGCGATTGGAAGAGGAGCCAGCTGGCATGCCACATGTAGCTCCAGCAGGAAGATACATCGAATCTGTGTTTTTCTCTCCAAACTCAACACCTTGGAGGCGCCTAGAGCTAGCTCCGCCCCCCCTCCTTTCCACCGAGTGCCTCAAAGACCTCATCAGTTTCTTCTGTGAGGATATCTCTCTGTTTCCTGATCAGACTCCCCAGGACTATTCAGCTGTGCTCTCTAATGATAAATGTGTAATCTTACCCAAATGCTGGGGCATGGCTTTATCCTGATGGGAAGGACAGGAGAGCAGTGTTAACCACAGGCTGTGAGTCCAGGAGACCCTCAGAGGTCAATCAGTTAGCTCTGCAATCCTGGTGTGAGAATAACATGATCCCTCGGAGAGACGAACACTTCAGATTTTCACTGCTCATTAAGTAATAATTTTTATTACTAAGTATGGATGAGGGGTCTTTTTTTAAAGTATCCCATTAGTAGGAGTCACACAGTAGGATAGATAATGCTGGAGATTAAACCTCTTTTTTCCTTTTTTTTTTACACTCCTAATTCTGAGCTCTGATAGATTAACACTTACTAAATCAGCTTCACCCTCATTCCTGTCTTTGCTTTCCTTTTATTGGAGGCTCATAATATTGCTTCAAAGTGAGTTATTTTGTAATATTATACATGCTCCTTACAGAAAACTGAGAAATAGAATGATCTCAGTGAAACAAAAGTAAAAATTAAGCCTCATAATCCCGCCCATAAGCCTAAATATACCTCCCTGTCCTTTCTTTTTTTTTTTTTTTAAACCCATACGTTTCACATGGTTAAGGAGGTCCGTGCTCTTGGAAATAAAGGGACAGGTCTGTGAACTCATACAGAGAACTCATACAGAGGATCATGGAATGAAATCAGCATACAGGTGATGAGTTTTGAATTTCCTGCAAGGTAGTTTAGAAAGTGAGTTTCAAAAGAGCCGCTTTGTAGAGCTGTCTCAGAACCCTGGAGTGTGCCTGCTCTATAGGATGAAAGCCGACAGCCCATATGGAGATGTCTGTGTGAAGCAGAGGCAGTCCTGCCACAGTTTATGTCATGGTTAGAGGGACATTCAAGTTCCTCTGTTCAAACATCAACTTAGGCGCAGAACTGGTTCTCCTTGTGGAATCTGGAATTTTATCTGGCCTTCTGTGCATCCTGAGGATAACCCAGAGGCATTTATGAACCTAATGGACTTTGAGTAATTCCTACAGCAAAGGAGACGATGGGAAAGGCTCTGCAGAGTAGTTCTCTCGGGTGAGATCCCATGAGCCAGAGACTCAGAGCTGTGTGGTTGCTAAGATACCATTTTAAGGGCCAGATTGCATGGGTTTGAATCTTAGCTCCTCTACTAACTGGCTTGAGGATGGTAAGCAAGTAACCTAGACTTTCTAAGCCTCAGATTCTTTGTATGTTAAATAAAAATAATAATACCAACCATA
The DNA here is from genome assembly GCA_004024845.1 of Tonatia bakeri. Lineage (NCBI taxonomy): Eukaryota > Metazoa > Chordata > Mammalia > Chiroptera > Phyllostomidae > Tonatia > Tonatia bakeri. Next base: position 18,434 of record PVIA01003154.1, on the reverse strand, counting down.
GATTTGTTATGAGGATCCAGTGAGTTTGTACATTATGGTGCTTAAAAGAATTCCTAAGATGTTTGGTAAATATCCGTTGTTGGCACTGTTGTTAATAACCAGCATGTCCGTGTTTGTGCTCAGCCACACCCCCTTCTGCGTGTTCCCAAAAGGGTCCCTTCTGGACTCTGTAAACTCCCTGGGGTCAACATTCTTGTGTTCAGGTCAGGCTCCCTTCAGCACCTGGTTTGGCATAGATACTGAATGCTTGCTCCTTGGTTCAAATTGGTTCAGATCCCAGTTTTCTTCTGGTTATTCGATGTCTGGTGATGACTTGACCCCAGGCTGGGCGGAATGGGTGTGTAATACTGGGGAAGGGGGGCTTCACTGGATGGTGCTGCTCTTTGCCTGTCCCCTCGCCACCGGTTCTTCCCTTTAATCCCTGACTGCCTCCAAGATAGGAAGGGAGCCCCTGTTGCCGAGATTTGTTTCTAATTTACATGAATCCCTCTCTATGCAACATACCAGCCTGTTGATGCTTTACAGGGGACACCTCAGTGTCTTAAGTTACCCTTTCGTGGTTTTCTGATGATAATGTTCATTTCTTTGTGGGCCACACTGGATGCAAGGTTACAACAGTGAGTGGGAATGACACAGGTCCTTGACCGTTCAGGGTCCGGGGGGAGGATGAACAAGTGGGCGGTGTTAGTGTGATAAGGTCTGTGTCAGGACATGCAGAGTGCTGTGAGTGTCTCAGGAGCATCATGTGGCTATTTTGAAAACTAACTAAAGCCTGTTATTGAGCTAGCATGAGGAGAGAGAAAGCAAAACTCTCCTTCATAAAATAGAAAGTAGGGGTGGTATTGTGGGTATGAAGATTTCCTTCTATACAACCTTATATTTTCTGTGCTGAGAGGAGAATAGTACATTAAAAATCAGATTATTTCTTGTAACTCAGTGTTTTATGGTCAACTTATACCACTTTCAACATATGGAGAAATTAAGATCATTTCCTCCAAGGCAGGCTGTCTAACATTCAGACGCATGCATGTGTGCACATCCTCGCTTCCGAAACACACCTGCATCCGTCTCCCTGTGGCTGGCTCTTTTTTGCCTCTGAAATGTTTTCCTTTTCTTTCTGATAGTGCCACCACAAGAAGATATAGTTTCTTCCTGCTGTGTTTTTTCTTTCCATTTTCCTAGTAAAACTGTGTCGTTGCAGAGGAAATCAAATCTAATCTTCCATATATTTAGCATGAAAGCAATAAAAAGCATTAATTCACTCCAGAAAGAGTGAAATACAGTTGGGTACTCAAAGGAGGAATCACCATGGAAACTGTTTTCTTGAGATCCGGTGCTCTCCAGGCTCCGGGCATGACTGAGTGAAGAAAGGAAGGCAAAGGGAAGAGAAGAAATATCCTGCTCTTTCTGTTGTCACCGAACTGCTGCAGAGCCATTGCCATGAATTATTGATTGTGTGAATAGAAGTGTATATGAATTAGAATTATTAAACTGTTGTCTTTTAAATGAGAGCGTAAGAACACACCGTGAACTTGTTCCTCGGTGTTCTTCTTTCCTCCCTGTCAAAAGCCTATTGAACAATCAAAGAGCTCGCCTGAGGTCGAAAGTTTTCAGGGAAGCACCAGGAATTATGATGATTAAAGAAGTATGTCAGCTAGAACTAAAGGAAAATGCTTTTCACACATCCCTCCCAGATACGCTTGCCACTGTATACCATTTCAAGATGGTTATGGATGTGGAATTTTTGCAAAGATATTAAATATGGGAAGATCAGAGGCCAGCTCTTGCCCTCAGGACCACATTAATGGGGTGTGATGGAATGTCCCTGAGGAGTTTCCTGTGGATCGAATCATTCGGGGGTATGCACACATGCACATCTCTCACAAGATATCTGCTCTTCTGGCTTCCTACAGTTTTACTGGTCTATAAGTTTATCTGTATCTAATAGTTCTGATAATACCACCCACCACATGTTAAGTGTTTCCTGTGAGTCGTTCACAGTGCTGAGTTCTTTGTGTGATATAGTTTCTATGTTCTATAGTAAGAACATAGACTTTTTTCTTGGATATGATTGTGTTTTATATAGCAAGATGACTAATTCAATAAGTGCTCACTAATCAAATTAAAAATTAAGTTCTTATGTGACCCTTACAGCAACCCTATGAGAAAGTCCCCATTTTACAGAGGAGGAAACAGAGATTTGGTGATGACAGTTGATGGCACTGGATCACAGAGCCAGCGAGTTCTAAAGCCTGGATAGGAAACCCCCAGGTGAATCCTAAGTCCATGGCCTTAACATTGACACTGAGTTTTCATCCTGGAGGATACAGACAACCTGTCTGTCTGATCTCTGTGCGAGCCCATAGCTGCCGAGAGTCTGGGCGCATCGGTAGGCTCTCTCATCATGTTCACAACAAAAACGTGTTCAGAATCTACCATTGTAGTGGGCACTAGGCTAAATATAAAAATGGGCAATGAGAGAAAGTCTTTGCTTTTCAAGGAGCTTACAGTCATCAGGAAATGTTGACATGAATAAATGAACCAGGCAAAATAGGGTTCCAAAGAGAGAGGTTAATGAGACTTGTGGTCCTTTGAGAATGGGAGGAGCTTCACACAGGTAAAAGAGAAAGGAAGAGAAAGGTAAGGAAGCATGATTTGGGGCATAGAGGTGGGGACCAGTGAGAAGGGACTGAGGACCCGTGGGAAGATCAGGGCATGTCTATTAGAAGAGTGAGTTTGAGCAAGTAAGTTGCCAAGCGGGCCAATGAGTGAAGAACCTTGAACTTGGGGGCAAGGAGGTCCAGATTTTATCCTATCAACACAAATGAGCCTTCAAAGGATCTATGTATTTTTATTGAGTTGTCAATTAGGTAAGGTGCATTTTTTTCTCATGTTCAATTTAATGATTTTTACCTATGTATACACCTAAGTCACCGTTACCAAGATCAAGTTATAGGACACTTTTAGGACCCCATGCCCCCTGCCCCTTAACTCCTCCTCACCCCCAGAGATGATCACTGTTCTGACTTCCATGTGAATGTTCAAAGGGAAGTGATAAGAAGGCATAGTGGGAAGTTGAATGACTTCTAGGATGTAATGCAAAGTGTGGTGGTGAGAGATTTTAAATGGGGAACCAGCCAAGAGGATGTTATGATGTTCACAATCCCTCTATCCATTCACTCAATGAAAAATGCATTGGACACCTGTTATGTACATGCATACAACAGTAACCAACATATGCTCTGTCCGTGAAGAGATCGACCAATCGGCAAGTGGTTACTTTACATTGTAGGAAGTACTCAAATAGGAGGAAACACAGGTTGCACTTAAAATGGGCCACTAACTCAGAACAGGAAAGTCGAGGAAGCCTTCCTGAAGGAAGAGATGTCCAACGTGAGGCTTGAGGACAGAGTTTAGCCAGACCAAGGGGGACATTGAGATGGGAATAGTCCTAAGCAGAGAGGAAACAAGGACAAAGGTCCAAAGAAGGCAGATGCTACTGCTGTGATGAACAGAGGCTTAGGCAAGGGAAGAATGAAAGTAACTAGGGGGGGTTTCAAATGACAGAAGTGGCAAGACTGAGTGAATGATGTGCCACAGGACCCATGTGAAACAGGGATTTTTCAGGTTGTAATTGTGGCAACCTGATGGTGTAACAACCGGCATCTATTGTTCGGAAAATTTCAGGTGTTCCGTGAGACAGGCTTTTTCATTGTTGTTTTCATTGTAAGCAGCCCATCTGGTTGTCAGTCATTTCTCTTTGAACTTGAGCCAGAAAAAACAGTCAGGCAATGAGATTTCCAGATTTCCAACACCTTTCCTTTACCCCTTTAAGACAAAGCTATTTTCTTATTCTTTGCACATCGTCCCTTTTTCTGGAGTGTTCTGGGCTGTACAAAGCAGCCAGAGCGCCCCTCTCTTCTGATTTGTCCAGCAGGTTTTCTGGCAGAGTTTTGAGAAAGCAATGGAGTTCATACCACCCCTTTTCCTCAGTAAGCAAAGAATGGCGTTTGTGACCCTGCAGATCAGAGTGAGGCCCCTTCCCTGTTACTAACCCTCCCTGTGACCCTGGTAAGTTAGTTTGTAGGCTTAAGCTGCCTCATCTGGGAATAGTAATACCTGTGGCATAAGGTGAGTGACTGGAACACAGCGCAGCAAATCCCCTGGGACAGTGTCTAACAGATGGCAGGGTCCCCCTAAATGTTGTCTAGGGGTAGGAAAGGCTCTCCGGGTAGACTGACTACGTGAGAAGACCATGCCGAAGGCTGGTTGGGTTACTCTGGGCAAGTCACATGGGTTCCCAGTATCTCAGCACTGTCATCTGTAAAATGGGGTGGTAAGAGTGACATCCACCTTGTGGTTTTATTGTGAGAGCTGAATGAGTTAGCACATGTAAAGTGCTCTATTTAGAGAGTCTGGGGTGTGTGCGTGTGCGTGTGCATGCATGCATGTCTGTCTACATCCTTTATTAGCAGGGTTCATATCAGCATTAGTAATTATTATTTTTGTATAGTGCTTAACCGCATCGGTGAGAGGGGAGGAGAGTGCTCGCCTACCTTGCTGAGTTGTTGCCAAGACCAGCTAATGAAGAGGTGCGTGTGGCTCAGCGCCAGGCACACGGTGGGCCCCCAATAATGTTTGTTGAATGAATGCGAGCCAAGTGCTCCTCTCTAAACGCTTTCTATAAATGTTTCATCCTAATGATCAGTGGGAGCTTCCACGAGGGAGGAAGTGCCAAGGAAGTTCACAGGGTGGCAGCCTGGGCTCAGGCCTAGTGGCTTCTGATTATGCTGAACAAAATAGATTCAAATCAGTCTGTTTGGTGCCATTGACACTGTGCCAGTGTGCAGCAAAATGGGATTCGTGCTGGGCGAGAGCCAGGATCCCGGATTGGAAGTCAAAGCAAACCCTACCTGTTTCTCGCACCCTCTCTTTCCCCTCCACTGGGCGGCTCTGGCTGCTGAAAGAGCTTCTGGATGTTTCACAGATTCGGGCCCCAGATGTTTGAAAGACTTTTGCAGACAAGGTAATCAATCCATTTGGTGGCCAGATGCTGTCTGAAATTTTCCCTGCTAAAGCCTTGGAGTTTCTAAATTCATTAGAAACATAAATTAATTAAATCTAATCAACAGTAGGTGATGCAGAAGATTAAACAGTGAAAAACAAGTACATTTCCAACTGGGTCATATTAGATGCAGAGAAAAACGGCTCCCCTTTGGAGGTGAAAGTCAAATGAACCTTTTTGTGATAGTCTCAGGAACCTTTGCCAAATCTTTAGGGGGTTTTACCCCCAAACTTAGGCTGGCCTAGTGGGCTCACTGACTTTTGAAGAAGTAAATTATGTTTTTCTAAGAAGGGTTCTGGAATGGTCTTATTTTGTTACACACTAGTTGGGGGATCTCTGTCATTCCTTTATGGTGACGGGCCTCTGGCGATACTGCATAAAAGCAGTATTTCCCAGGGGCCTTGTATAGTCAGAAATTTGGAAACACAGTGAAGCATTTCCCTTTACACTAAAATAAGTTAACTGAGTTCGGGGTTCTTTTCTAGAAGTGCTGAATTTTCAGCGCCTAGAACAATGCTTGGCATATAAAAGGTGCTCAGAAAATCTCTGTTGATTGAATTGTGGGTTAGCCTCTTCCTTAGAGGTTTTTTGAGATGTTAATTTGCCCAGATGAGTGCCCCAGACGGGAGATAATGTATAAGCTATTTCCAAAAAGTGAATTTTTCACCCAAGGAAGAGCATCTTGAGGGACTGGTAATTTTATAGGTTGTTTTTACAGAACTTGGCTCTAAAGCATTGCTGTGTAGCACCACTCTCTGTTGTCTCATATCCTCTACCCTCAGATTAAATGGAACTGGAGAAGATGCAGGATAAGTTGTGAATTTATGAGCTCACTTTCAGGTGAGAGGCTGTTCCCCAAGCATGGGCTCGGGTCAGTAGAGAGGCCAGCCTTTAGCTGTGAAATTGATTCATTCTACACTTTCCGTTAGCCAGTGCAGACAAGTGGCCTGAGGCCGTGTGGATAAAGGGGCTGAGTCCTTGCCTGCTGCCTTGTAGAGGTATCAGTTTCTGGGGCATGCCAGCAAACAGTCAAGACCAGCAGCTGCTAACTCAGATGCCTCCAGAGGCCAAGTGACATCGAAGGTGACAGCAGAAAGACAGAGGAAACCCTCAGGAAGATGATTAGGTGACATTCAGCCTCAAGGTAGGGGTAGAGGAGTAAGGGAGTTGAGGGAAACTCAAGGTCTTGTGCCCTGCCCAAGGAGACAGCCAGGAGTGGCCATATGGAAATGCCAGCCCAATAGTGCCAGTCTTTTTATTTTTCTAAAGAAACTGACAGCCTGGACTTATTTTTAAATCCTCACCTGAGTATATGTTTTTATTGATTTTAGAGAGAGAGGAAAGGAAGGGCAGGGGAGGCAGGAAGGAAGAGAGAGAGAGACACGTTGATATGAGAGAGCAACATTGATCAATTGCCTCCCAGACTCACCCTCACTGGGAATTGAACCCATGGCTTAGGTATGTGCCCCAGTTGGGAATCTAACCTGCCACCTCTTCGGGTACAGGACAATGCTCCAACCAACTGAGCCACACAGCCAGGAGGGAAAAAAATCTGGATTTTTAAACAAAATATATGAAACTTCACAAATTTCAAATGTTGGCAACTTATTAAAAGAATTGGAAAACTTGGTATGGGCTAACTTTGTGGTACAAAATAAACCAAGTCCGCTGGTCAGATGTGACCAGCCTCTGCAATCCATGTCCCCTGGGCTGTTTGGCCCTGTACCGTGGGGTTGTGAAGACTGGCTCTGCCTCCTCTGGGATCCAAAGGAGTAATTCCTTTGTAGAAGTAACAACACGTTGCCATAATAATTGAGAGTCTATAATGTGCTAGGAAGTTCCTTCCCTTCCTTATCTCATTTAATCTTCATAACTCCCCTCCAGAGTGGTACCATTATTCTTATTTTCCCGAGAAGGAAACTGAGGTTCAGAGAATTCAAGTCACTTGTCCAAAGGCACGTCAGTTATAAATGGCAGAGCTGAATGGCCTCTCTCCAATGTCTAAAGTGATGCTGTTAACCATTCACCGTATTACTTCTAAGTAAAGCAGTGTTCCAATAAAATAAACAAACACTTATTTAGTGCTTGTGTGTACTGGGCACCATTCTAAAGGCTTTGCATAAATTTCCTCATTTAATCCTTGGCATAAACCCTCCCCATTTTACAGATTAGGTAAGTGATGGGGAGCAAGATGTTAAGAAATATAGGTAAGATGAGCCAGCCAGGAAGCGGTGAAGCTGGAATTTAAATTGCGGTTTGGGGGAGACTGCTAGTGACTACCTCCTAGAATTATTCCCCCAAACAGTGCCCCCAGTTAGGCATACAGAAGGTACTCAGCTAGTCATTTTCAAATATCAACAAACCTCGTCTTCAACTGTGGATACTTTGGGGATTCTGGACCTCAGAGTGTGGTTGGTGCCCTCAGGTAGCTGCTATTCCAGCCATTATTCCAAGTGACTCACTCCTGTCACTCAAGCAGCCTTCACTGTGTCACTTCGCTAACTCCAGGCATATAGAGCACAGACCGACAGGCCCTAGAAGCTGGCGCAGCCACTAATGAACTGTCTAATCCAGAAATCCCTTTTCAGCGATCCGGCAACCCAATTCAAACTGCGCATTTGACTGAAATAGTTCACTGGGTCAGACTTCTTGGCATAGAAAGATCTTCCCACCCAGTCTCTGGTGTTCTTTCTTCCTGCAGATTGAAAGGGCAGAGACTGGCTGAGACAGGGGCTTGAATTTAAGAATCAGGCGGTTATGTATACATTTCACAATGCATGCATTTTCAGGTATAGGATTAGCAAAAAAGAATTAAAAGAATAAGGTCGGGTTTCATTGGTTTTTAAATTTGCATTGTCTCACATGTCTGCTACACCCAGTTTGACTAGAAGCCGTGTGTGTGAACAATATTAGAAAAAGGATATGAACCCAAGTGATCAGGCAACAACTACTAACAAACATTCTAGAAAACTGTCTTTTCATTGAACATTGATTGTGTGACTGCTATGTGTCAGACCTTGGGCTGTGGGCCAGGAGTACTGTCACAATGAAAAAATCAGCTATGACTTCTGCCCTGGTGAATTTTACAGTCTTCTAGGGAAGCAGAAATTCACAGTCAACCCACAAACAAACATATAGTGATGAATTTTGGTGGATGCTTTGAAGGAGGAAAAGAACGGGGTACCGTAGAGAGCAAGACAGCATATCTTCTGAAAAGGCCTTGCTCAGTAAGTGCTGCTTAAGCTGCAATTTTTAAAAACTGAAGAGAGGTTGGCCAAGGGAAAGGAGGGTGAGGGAGAGTAGTTTAGGCAAAGGGAGTAGCATGTTTGTTTTCCAGACCCCAAAGAAGGCGGAGGAGGCATGGCATTTTTGAGATCTGGAAGGCAAACTGGTGGGGTGAGAATGGAGGGAAGGGAGGGTCAGGACATGATTTAAGATGAGATTGGAGAGGTAGGAAAAGGCCAGGTTCCCAGCATTTCCTTAGCAATAAATTCCCAAAAAGTTGTATTATCCCAAGACTTCCTCAGAACAGCTTCTGGTACATTTCACTGTGAAGAAGAGGCTATGAATATGAGATTGTGGGCCGTGTTGATCTGATCCTTCTATTGTGTGATAAAATGTTGACATTTAATTCCTGTGGACTTGGCAAGAAATAATCAATGCATCACAATTAGAGCTAAGAACTGGCTATGGTGTGGGTTGGAGAGAAAGGAATTTTGCTACCACAGTTAATACAGGGTAGGGCGAAAGTAGGTATACTATTGTGTATATGGAAAATAATACAATAATTAATAATAATAACAATGCAAGAATAAAATCTGTGTTTCGGGCACTCCCAACTGCAACCCTACTTTTGCCCAATCCTGTAAGTATTGGTTTTTCTGTGCTCTCCAAAAACCAGTAACTTGGGTTGCTGGAATCAGTCCTTACAGTGTCCCCAGAAGTAGAGTCCTTGGAGACATAGAAATATGACCCCATTTTCACTCCTCATCCATGTGCTTTGCATGGAGGAAATGGTTCTGAAATGGCCTTAGTACTTCATTTCTCCAGGACTAGTTTTGTTTCAGAGATGTTCCAGGCTATGAGCCTCTACAGTAATAAATGATTAAAAAAAAAAAAAAAGCTGTAGACAAAAATGGAGCATGTATAACTTTAAGTTTAGAGGAGAATTGTCATATGCATTACACAAGCCAAGAATCGGCTATCCCATGAAAATCCTAAATCTCCACGTGGGGACTGTTTATATCATGTTTGCTCTGCACAGAATGAGATCCTAGATACTGGTAAAGATGCCGTCTGTTAAATAAAGATGATTCTGTCTTCAGGGAACTTATAATCTAGTTAAGGAGACAGCATACGTACACTACATTCAAACCATCTGCCAACATTTACACTATAATCCGATATAAATAAGTCTGTCCTATAAGAAGGTGTCAGCTAGGTGAGTGAAGTTTAACATAGAAATTTTCCTTACTTGGTTTCTAACTAGACTTGGTTGCAACTAGACTTTCCCTTGGAAGGGAGGGGAAAGAGGATAAATACTAAGAGAACAAATTCTAGGTTGAGGAATTCATTGGTAGAGTTGAACATGAGTAAAATCAGGGCTCTGTCTGTAATGAAATATATTTCAGTAAGGAAAATGGAGCAAGGACACACAGAAGAGAACAAGTCACAGGTAGATGTGAAAAGTTAGAATTGTAGAATTGTGAGGAGGGAGAGATTTTTTCAATCAGGGGAGCTCACAGAATGCTTCATGGAGTAGTGGTACTGGCCTGGAAGTTTTCATGCATCCATTTTTTTTTTCATTCAGCTATTCAACAGGAATTTAGGATTTGTGTGCAAACCTTCTAAGTGCAAGTTTCTGTGCCAGGTCCCCAGACTGAAATAGTGAAGAAGATCTTGCCCTCAGGGAGCATGCTCTCTAGAATAAGATGTCAGCACATGTAAGCAATGGGCAAAATATCTTAGAGGACTGAAACACCATGAAAGTTGGTCAACAAAGACCATATTTGCTCAGGAAGTCCAAAGAGTTTGACTTGGCTAGCGTTGTCAGGTGTATAATAAGGAGTATGAAGATTGGATGGAAGAGGTAAGGTTGAGCCCAGAAGATCCACTCTACCATGCTAAGAAATAAAGCTTATAACTAAGAGTGAAAACTTCAGAAAGGATCAGGGGAAAAAACCAGGAATGACAGATGAAAGAAAGCGGAGAGAAGGAATAATAGCAGGCAGAGGAAAAATAAATGAGACCCAAAGGAGGCAGCTCAAGAGCATGGGCTTTGAAATTAGGGTTGGGGTACAATCCCAGCTGCACTACTAACCAGCCTCCCAAACTTAGGCAAGGTATTTAACTTCTCTGAGCCACCATTTCTTCAATGGAGAAATAGGGGAAGATACTGAAATCATGGCTTTGAATGACAGTGAAATGGCATGATATAAATACAAAGCACAGATCCTGGCCAAAGTAGGTGTTCGATACATGAGGATGATAATGTAGACTTAAGAAGAGAATATGTGTAAAGGGCCCAGTACTGTGTCTGCCATGCAGCAGGCCAATTCAGTGAATAGTAGTCTCACACGAAAATTGTGCTTTCCTGTTTATCCAAGATCCAGCACAGTGTTCCACAGTTACTAGGAGCTTGAAAGTGTTTGCCCAGTAGTGGACATACGAGTGTCATGTTATTTGGGCTAGAGATTTGAATTTTGTAGTCATTAGCATATGGATGGTACTGAAAGCCACGAGGCTGCCACGACAGAAATGGCCCTGAAATGTGTGTAAAACATTTGTTTTTGTAAATTGCCTATTTTAAAAGGAGTTGGAGAACTTGTTATTTTCAAGGCTTTTGTGAATCATTTTGCAAAGAAAATTACATTAGATTTTATCTTTTGAGTAAATCTCTTGATCTTGTGTTAGAATTTCTTCATGTCAAATGCAATTATATTAGGTAAAGAGAGTCATAACTAAATCACAAAAAAAGGAAGAAAAAGAAAAATTGTGCTTTTCTAAATGTTGAAACACTGGTGTTCTGCTGAGACTGGAATATCTTGAGGCCAGGTTAACAGCAAGCTAATTTCAGGAGCCTTCTGCGGGACAGTTACGGTCCTCTCCCCGTAGTCCCGCTTTAATCAAGGAGCATGCGGCTAGAGACTTTTCCATTAACGATGGACTTCCTGGAAGGGAGAGCTACAAATCACTGGGAAAGTTCCTGGCACCCTCACATGGGTCTGGCCATTTGCAAAATGTCAGTAAATCTTCCACAGGGCAGGATGAGAGAGGGGGTATTTTTTTTTCCCTCTGACAGACTTGTTTCTTTCAATAATAACAATAATAATAATAATAATAATAATAGGAGTGATGGTGAAAGTTACCCAAGAAAGGCCATAAGGAGGTCAGGCTCCCTGTCTCACCATTTTTAAGTGTAAACAACTGAGCAGCCTCTTGCCTGGTAGGCAGATAGGAGGTGATGAACCTGGGAGCAGAAGGAACAGTCCTTTCTGCTCTCAGCTTCAAAATAGAAGGCAGGGAAGAGAGAAAGGAGGAAAGGATGGAGAAGGGGGAGGGGAGAGAGAGAGAGAGAAGGAAGGAAGGAAGGAAGGAAGGAAGGAAGGAAGGAAGGAAGGAAGGAAGGAAGGAAGGAAGGAAAAAGAGGGAAAGGGGGAGGGGAGAAGAGTAAGAGAAAAACAAAAAAGAAACCAAGACTTTGTTTTCCACTCATAGTGGTCACATGGATCGCTGAAATACTGATTGAGGGGAGAAACTCTTACTAGATATTTGGAGAATTTTGTAAAGATAGGGCTTCAATAGCATTTTTCCTTTATCGACCCTTGGACTGAGGATAGAAGTTGAACCTGTACAGATTTTACTTCAGCTATTAATGGTGGACCCATCCTGGTTATTGGTTTATATATCCATACATGTATTTGTTTATTCTTTCATTCATTTAGCAATTCCGTTCTCTTCTTCATTACTCTGTCCCTGGCTGTTGACACTTTCTCATTGGCATACATACCTGCTACCATTCCTATGATCTTAAAACAATACTCTCTTAACCCGACTTCCTTACTATCTTCCACCTCATTTCTTCATTACTGTTTTCAGCAAAACGGCTTGAAATGTCATCTGTACCAGTTGTCACTAGTTCCTCTGCTCCCATTTGTTCTGAAACCCACTCCAGTCCTTTCATCTCCACCCACCCACAGAAACTAGTCACAGGCAAGGGTTACCTCCATGATTCAAATCCAAGGTCACAGAAGCCTTTCGCCTACCTTTCGGCAGTGTTTGACATGCTTGGTCACGCTCTCCTCTGCATCCCACTAGGCACCCAGGACACTAAGCTTTCTTGATTTTTTCTTCCCATGGGCTGCTCTTCTTTGTTTTTTTTTTCCCCCCTGATTATTATTCTTCGTCCAGCCTTTCAGATGTTGGAGTGCCGCCAAGTTCAGCTCTTTATCCTCTCTTCCTGTTTTCATACACTCACTCCCCGAGATCTCCCACAGCCGCACGGCTTTAAATATTACCTGAAATGATGCTGATAGCTCCCACATTTGTATCCCGAACGCAGAGCCTGCTCCTGGACTCCGAACTCTCATTTCCCATGGTCTACTCAGCATCTTTGCTTCGAACCTCTCAGACTGTCCATGCCTAAAACTGAATGTCTGGTCTTTTCCCCAAAACACCCATTTCACCTTCAAACTTTCAATCTCAGGGACAGCAACTCCATCATGTGAATCATTAGGGCAAAAACCTTGAAATCATCCTTGATTTTTTTCTTTCATACCCCATAATCAGTCCAGCAGCACGTGCTGTCAGGTCAACTCTCAGTATGTATTCAGGATCTGATCACTACTCTCTCCCTCCACTGCCAGCGCCATGGTCCGAGTCACCGTCAGCGCTCACCCGGCTTATCTCAGCACCACCCCTGATCCCACCTCATCCCTCTCCAGCCTGTTCTCAGCACAACAGCCAGTCCGCCGCTTGTAAAATGCCAGGCTTCACCACCCCTCCATTCGGTACCCTCCCACAACCTTCCATTTCAGTTGTTCTCACTTTTTAAAATTGTGACCAAATGTGTACATAACGTGAACTTTAACCAATTCTTAGTGTGCAGTTCAGTGATATTAAAGACTTTCACATTGTTGTGCCTGTCTCACTTTTGGTAAAAGCCAAGGTGCATGGTCCCCAAGACTCTGTATGATTCGAATCTCTCATATCTCTTACCTCATTTTCCCCTCGTTTGCACTCTGCAGCTGCCCCAGTCTGCTGACGCACGCATGTTTCAATCTTAGGATCCTCCCCTGCGTCTCTAGAGCACTCTTCCTTCCTGTGGATGCCTGCATGGTGAACTCCCTCATCGCCTTCCAATCTTCTCTGTGATTGGATGGGCTTTAAAATCTAAGCGTCCCTCCTACCTCCGGCACTCTTAATCTCCTGTACTCAGCTGTATTCTTTCCCCATGGTACCTAACATATGATGCGATTTATCGTGTTCATTCATTGTCTTTGCCCCACAAGTAGAATGTAAGTTCCATAAGAACAGATAGTTTGCCTATTTTATTCATTGATATGTACCCACTATCTGGAATAGTGCTTGACACAGCAGGTGCACTCAGTGAGTATTTGAGTGAATAAATGGAATTATGAATGAGTCTATCAACATTTAGTCTTTACTGATTTTTCTACATTTTATATTATTCATGGGTATCTAAACTGCTACATGAACATGAAAGAAATATAATTATCTAAATACTCTATTTTCAATGAATAGAGAAAAGTAAGGATGTAGTGCCTTTGTTTAATGAGTATTTGTTAAAGGTAGGGTCTGGCTAGTGATGAAAATCAACAATAGTTTATTCTACCTTTTATTGTTTACCTACTTTATGTAGGCTATTGTATTTAGGGCTTTAAAACATGCACATTATCCAAAGAAAGAAGTGGGGTGAGGAAAGAAAGGCAAAAGGGAGGGATGGAAAGGGGAAGGGAGACAGGGGGAGAAATACTAAGTGATTCATAGAACTGTAAGTGGCACATTTCATTCTAATACTTTCTGTTTTCTTTGCTAAGACCATTGAAAAACTATCATAGCATAATACCGGCAAACCGTGAGTGGCGTCTTAATGTTGTTTGGCACAGAAACCTCATGATTTTAGAGAAAAAAATCCAAATCCTTTTCTACTGTATTCTTCATTTATTTCTTTAGACCCATCAGAGTTTAGCAAGGGGACATATTACGTTTAGTGTTCAATTTGTCCTTTAAAGATACAAGAGATTTCTTGACTGCAGAGATCTGGATAAGACTCCATAGGGTGAGTTTCTGTACATCAGAACTGGGATTCTTATTCTGTGGCTGAAAGAGTTCATCATAAGGTCTTTGAACAGATTGTTCCCCCCACATTCTGTACTGCACCCCAGTCTATCATGAATTCCCAGTCTCTGTACCGAAAGCTCCTTGAAGGCAAAGACCAGATGTGTTTTGTTTATTAGCATATCTCTGGCACCAGGCCCAATGACACGCACAAAATAGGTGTCCATTTAAGAGATTCCTGGAATCATAGGCCTATTTGCTGAGCGCACTCTGCTTAGTACACTTCGGATTGTCTCAGTGCCGCTACCATGCCCGCTCCCAAGGAGCACCATATTCTCGTGGCCTGTCTTCACAGCCCAGCTGCTCTTTTCTCTCCCTGTGAGTCATACGACCCTTAATTCCTTGCCAATTCTGCAAAGGCTTTTTAGGATAAAACCTGTTATTTACTGATCAATCTATCTAGTTCTCAAGTCATAAATACTCTTCCAAACAAGAATTTCCCCTTGCCTTGCACCCCTTAAAAATATTTTCTTTTAAAATATTTTGTATTCAACCAGCATACATATTTTATTCTTTGGTACTTTGTTCAGGGAAACCAGCCTGTGTGCATTGGTCCACTTTGATATGCGATCTCTTTGGCTCTCATTCAGTGATCTACTAAAGAAAAAATAATTAGGAAGCATCTGTTATATCTTAAGACACTTATCTAGGCACTGACGGCTTAATGATGAGTACATTCAGTATGGAGTTGATGATTCAAAGACTGAGAAAGGCATTGAGACTGGTTCAGTTACCACTGGGCTGAGTGCCGATGGTAGTGGCGATCACTGCGGGGAAGGAGAATTGCGGACGCAGTCAGGCTGCGCCAGGAGGGGAGTTGTCTGGCTTTGGGAAGAAGTCATGCAGGGCTTCCCTAAAGAAGTGATATCAGAGCCAGCCCACAGACGGGAGGGTGGATTTTAGCTTCCACGGTGCAGATGCCATGCCTCACTGGGCTCAGAGCTGCTGGCACCATGACATTTTTGACCAGAGGCATGCCAAACAGACTCCATCTTAAGTGTGTTTGGGCTGCACACCGCCTGCCCAAGCGCCCCTGTTCCCCCGCAGACGTGATGAGATTCCCCATTTTGGACCTGAAGTCCCACTGACTTTCGGGTTGGTGGTAGATGCCCCATGTTGTGTAGGTAATAGATCCAAATGACTGGCAGAGTTTGCACTGCCTGAGCAGTTAATTACTCCTCTGCTTTCTGAAAGAGTGGGTGACAGATGGCAGACACCTTGACAGCAGATTCCCCTGTAAGCCTCACAGGCTTGTGGTTAGTAGGCAAGTCTGGACTGCAACCAATTTCCCACTAGATTTTTCTGTACTTAGACGACTTAAAAATTTTAAAACTCCTTTGCCCTTTAGGCAAATTTTGTTCCAACTATGGGAAAATTCTCTCTTCCCAGCTTCTTTGTTGCAGAAACATGTTTTGAATGAAAGGCAGTCTCCATCTACCCACATGGCCTGGGTTATCTCAAACCTCCGGTAGTGCTGGGGATTTGGTCAGCGTGGGGAAGCTGTGTGCATTTTAATGGGAACAGCATGGCATTCATTACTCACCTGCTTCCCACCATCTGGATTTTCACAGATCAGCAAGCATGGTGGGCTTCCTGCACACTACCAAGGAGAACTTGGCTCCTAAGGAAGGCAAGACTCTAGGTCCCTTTGAAGTCATAATTTTATGAAGGACACCATGATTAATTGAGGAGGGGGGCATGCTATCCCAATAAGCTGCTTTCATATTTGGATAGTCAAAAAAGTAATGCACCAAGTTGGGACAATGAAATACAGGCTAGGGAAGATGGTTCGATAGAAAGCACTAAGCTATTCATTTACCTCACAGCCTACAAAAACAAAATCCAGAAAGTAATGCATCATTTCCACACAGTGGAAGGGAGATAAACCACCTTGACACCTGTACTGGGAACCAGGCAAGTGTAGAAGAAATTGATTGGGTGGTAAAGTGAAGTGAAAATGTGCATGTGAGAGTCTACACAGATATTCCAATTCAACATGCAACATGAATCTGGTCCCATGCGAAGAGCTATTCGGAAAACAAAGATGGAAATACATGTATGCATTTAGATGCAAATGACAGAAAACCTGTGATTTAGCAGTAGCTGAAACTACAGTTTATTATTTAACAAGCCCAAACATAGGCTATCTCTAAGGTAGGCTTTTGTAGCCCAGTGCTCTCATTGAAGACATTGTCCTATTTTTCCATGTCATACTCTGGCCTCTTAGCTTTTTAAACTCTTTAGACTTAAATCACCTCATGGTCACATGATGGCTTCCGCAACTTCACCTACCCTGGTCACACATAACTACATACAGAGGCAGGAAGCAAGGGGCAGTCAGTGTGGCCAGAAGGGATCCCCTTACTTGTTTCCTTCCTTTTATCTAGGGAAGAAAAATCTCTCCCAGAAGTTCTGCCCCCTTGTCCCCCAGCAGACATTCCTACATGCTTCATTGGCCAGATCTGGGTCACATGGCCACCAGTAGTCAGAAGGGAGGCTGGGAAGCAAGAATCTGCATTTTTCAGCCCCTATAGTAGGAGGTAGGCAAAGGCAAAAGGCACTGGCTAAAAGTACAACACATTACCTGCCCTTAGTGAAGTTGGTGCACAGGGGCAAACTGACATGTAAACCATGCCCATTTGCTAGCGCTGTGCTTGTGGTTGAATCGCAAGGAGCAATTGTGATAAGATCTAGGGAACTGGGGTTGTTGGACCCTTCTACCTACCTCCCTTCTTTCATATAGGAGGAGTACACCACCAGGTTCAAGTTAAGACCACTATGCAAAGAATTAATTATATTCAAATGAAAGGAAAAGGATTCAATATCTAAATCCCAGACACTGGTTGAATGACAGAGGAGTAAGTCTGGATCAGAAAGTGTGTATTGCTCACCAAAGATCAAGATGGCAAGCATGTAGCATGTGCGCCACCAACCTCCACACCCAGGGCATACGTGACTCATTGATCACTACACTCTCCCATCAAGCCCAGCTGTGACCTCAGAACTCTTCTTAATAGACAGCTTCGCACAATAGATCAAAACTGGTCAGCAGGGTTAGATCTATTTGTTATCACTACTCAGAGCTTCATATGTATCACTCCTGTCACCAGGACCGAGCTAAAGGAATGCGAGAAATAGGACCCAGCTAAGAAGTGAACGCTGCTGAACCACGGGCTCGAACACAGTCGCATTTAGAGACAGAGGGTAGAGAGCTTCATGCATAAACCTAGTTTGTGATCGGCAAAGGTGTGTTGATGAATTGAGCTTCCCACCACTCTGAAAACAGAATGGTGACAATAGCTAAGTGTTAAGATTAAAAAAATAAAATCTCCGACTCTGAGTAGTGAGGAAAGGACCATTGGCCCCAAACTGAGTTGAGTCATATCTGTAGAGACCAGTAATATTAAGGCTCCGTGTCTGCACTGCATTTTTAACTTTTGGAAGCTCTTATATTTTTGTCAGCTCATTTTATTTTCATAATTGTATTCCTTTTGAAAAACTATGTACCACAAGGGGCAATATGAAGGCCCACTTTGGGGTGGTGAAACTGTTCTATATCATGATGGTGGTAGTGGACACACATCTCTGTGCATTTGTCTAAGACCATAAAATTGTATGCCGCCATAAGTGAATTTTACCACGTGGGAATTTAAAATATTTTCGAAAAGTTTAAAAAGTCACTGAGACAAAATGCTAAAACCTCTTATTTAGTTTGAAAAACCAATTAAAGTTGTTTACAAATAAAAATTGTGCATGTATTTATGGTCATGGTAAAAATCATAAAACACTGGAAATTTTTTTTAAAGACTAAGAAAATAAATGAGCCATCCACATTCTACACCGAAGTAATATCATTTTGGCCTCACCCTCACAGATCTTTTCCCTATGAATGTTTGTGGATTTACAGGAGTTAACTCTTGTGTCCAGATTGTGAGGGAAATTCCATTTTATATTTTAAGCATCTTCTTGGTATCGATGGAAGTTTTAATGAACATATATTACTTCACCA